>JANHFT010006343.1:37866-51651 GCA_032467955.1 Pseudoxenodon macrops
GACTGGAGGGGTGTGTGGTTTTGTATGCTGCCTACATCCCGTGGATGGGGCTTCACTTGTTTGCGCGGACCGGTTTCTGGTGGTCCACGGACCAGGGGTTGGGGGACCCCTACCTCAAAGTGTTCCGTCGTCTATTCTGTTTGGGCATTGAGTACCACCCCTGAGTTCTGTTTTCAATGTTATTTTTGGATGCTGGTCTATGGTTCCGCCAGCAGGTGGTTCTTAGAGGCTCCTTTCTAAGTTCTATTCAAGTTGGTCTTGACTTCCGCCCAGCGGCTCCTGTAACATTGCAGGATAAATAAACAGTGTGCTCTCTTGGGCCCAGCTCAGGCTTAGAAAAGCCTCCCGAATGAGCCTGTTGGATTGAAGCAGAACATTCAGGAACGTTGGTGGAATTGCCACGATGGTTCCCCGCTTTCTGCTTTTTTTTGGATAAATGCTCCAAATGCTAAGTCCTGTTTTTAGTCTATCACTAAGATGATTGTGGCGGACAAGGACTTAAAAAGCAAAATGATGGCACCCCAGAGACTGTTCAAAATTCTTGTCCTCCTCGTCTCTGAAACAGTTGAAAGCTCTTTTGACTTCAGCTACTCTTGACGATTCCTCCCCTTTCTTCCCTCTTATTTCGTTTTTCATTTTATTTTTACAGGTGGTGTTTGATCGCTTAAAAGGCATGGCTCTGGTTCTCTACAATGAGATAGAATATGCACAGGCGGCTGTCAAAGAGACCAAGGGGAGGAAAATCAGCGGGAATAAAATTAAGGTCTGAAAATATAGCTTCTCCAAGAGCCATTTTAAAAAAAAATTATGTAAGGGAATTTCTGTGTGGCACAGAATATTTTCTTCTAGCCATCCAGCATAAAATAATCCCAGCCAGAGTGATCATTATTTACAGCTGTTCAACAGCTGATTTCTAATCTGCTATTGCTTTGCTCAGGTTTCCCTTTCCCTTCCTTTCCCTTCCTTTCCCCTTCTCTCCTTTGTCCCTTCCTCCTTTCCTTTCCTTTCCCCTTCTCTCCCTTGTCCCGTCTCTCCTTTCCTTTCCCCTTTCCTATATGGACTGTGTTTATGGGGCAACCTTCTTAAGGGAAGATTAATCTTGTGCCTTGTTTTTTGCCTCAATTCTGGAATTGGTGGTCAAAGGGCTGTGTATTTCTATATACTGCCTTTTCTCTGCCGCCAGATTAATGGAAACCAAGCAGGTCCTTGCAGTGTCTCATCTCCAATCAGGAGCTGAACCTGCCAGTGAAGCAGGGATGGTCCTGTGAGCTTCCTCGTACCTAGCAACTCCAGCAGCTTGAACCTGCCCTGAGGCTTTCTTACATGACAGTAGTGGGAAAGCTAGGAAGTGTTGCTGAGGGATGATTGTCTTCAGTGTTTGCCTTCAGCCTTTTAGCAGTTGGCCCCTGAGAGCTGGCCCTTGGTTTTCTATGAATCCGAGGGTTCCTGGGCTTCTTTGGCTGTGGCACATGGAGATCATTTTCAGAAGTTGCACTGGGGGGCATAGAGAGCTTGATAGCCAAACAAGCACCTGGTGAGAATGTTCTGCCTGTTTCAGTGGGCCACGGGATGGGGTCCCTGTGGTTACACTCAAGCAGTCCAAGATGAAACTGTGAGGCTTCCATTAAGTGACAGGTTTCTATGAAAGGATGTTCTATTTTTCAGTTGAGGACAGTTTGGGGTGGGGCCTATCCCTCCTGCATTTGGCTTTCCCCTGTTATTTTCATGATTGCATTTGAGGGAGTAAACCTGTGCGGGAATATTTTCACATTTAATTGTCTGGCATTTAGCCAAAATAGAAGAGAACGGCCTGACTGAGCAATTCTTACCTTTCAGGTGGATTTTGCGAACCGCGAGAGCCAGATGTCATTCTATCAGTCTATGGAGAAAACGGGTCAGGACATTCGAGATTTCTACGAAATGCTTGTAGAAAGAAGGTAAGTCTTTCTCTCTGCACATGGTTGCCTTTCTCCACATTTTGGAAGTGGAAAGCAATTCTCGACTGAACAGGGACATGTATTTTTCTTCTCTTCGGCAAAGTGCCTGCTTTGCAGAACGTTTAATTTGGGATGATATTTGGAACGCTGACAGTCACATAGCATTCTGGTTATTGAAGAGGAAACTAATACCTAAAATAAAACATTGGCCAGTTCAGAAGAGTATCTTATCAACTTTAAACCCAGCCTTTTATTTCTATTTATATATACCACTAACCTCCCACTCCTGCCATATTGTATTTAATTTTTTGGGGGGGGGTTGGGACGGAGACTGACAATTGTATTCATCAAAATCAGAATAAAGTTGGAAGGAACCTTGGAAGTCATCTAGCCCAACCCCCTGCTCAAGCAGGAGATACTACACCATTTTAGACAGGTGGCTGCATAGTCTTTTTTTAAAAACCTCCAGTGATGAAATACTTAAAACTTGTGAAGGCAAGTTTGAAAGAGACGGTGAAGGACAGTCTTCTTCTCTCTCACCACAGATAACCAGGAGATTAAAATTGCAAGGAAATAAGTTTAGGTTGCTGGTCAGGAGGAGTGTTCTGACCTGACAAGCCTTTAGACAAAGGAATAGGCTGCCCTGTTCAGCAGTGGGGTCTCTACCAGAGAGCGTAAAAAAACCAACATGGAGGGTCCCCTCTTTCAGGGATGTCATGATAGATCCAGCAGTGCTTAGGGGATTGGACTAGGCGACCTCTTCATACTTGGCTTCAGTTCAAGAGTGGGATGAGGCTCTTCTTTATGCTCTCTTTTAAGCTGCCTTCACTTGAATCTGTGCGAACCGCGATCAATTTGCATGTGACGTCCTGTGAAGTTGCAGCTAATCCTTTTTTCCCCTCTCTGGCTTTGGCAGGGATGAAAGGAGAGGCTCCTACGACTATGCTGCGGATCGTACCTATTACGAGGCTGCCCGGACACCGGGGACGTATACAGAAGAACCTCGAAGGGAATACCCGGCTCGAGGCAGGGACTTTTACGCCGATTGGGATCCTTACCAGGGAGACTATTACGACCCACGGTATTACGATGACCCCCGGGAATACCGAGACTACAGGGGAGACACTTACGAGCAAGACATCAGGGAGTACAGCTACCGACAGCGCGAGCGCGAGCGGTTTGAGTCCGACCGAGAGCACGAAAGGAGGCCCTTGGAAAGGAGCCAAAGCCCCGCTCACTCCCGGAGGCCGCAGAGCCCCAGCGCCTCCCCCTCGCAATCAGAGCGGCTGCCGAGCGACTCCGAGAGGCGGATCTACAGTCGCTCTTCTGAGCGCAGTGGCAGCTGCAGCTCCCTTTCTCCGCCCCGCTACGACAAATTGGACAAAGGCCGTCTCGAGCGATACGCAAAAAACGAAAAACCCGAAAAAGAGCGTGCTTTCGAACAAGAGCGGCCAGAGAAAGACAAGCGCCTGGTGAGGAAAGAGAAGTCGGAGAAGCTTGAAAAAGAGAAAACGGAGAAGCAGAAGCGCAAGGCCAAAGTGCATTCTCCTAGCTCTCCGTCTTCGGAAACCGACCCGGAAAATGAAAGGGAGCCCAGCCCCGAGAAACCTAAAGGCAGCAGCAAGCAGAGCCGGGAAAGAGCCGAGAGGGAGGGGGCTGCTAAGAACCGCCTGGATCTCATGCCTTGCGTGGTGCTGACCCGAGTGAGAGAAAAGGAAGGGAAGGTCGTCGACCAGCCTCAGCTGGAGAAATTAAGAGGGAAGCTGGAGACTGACCCCATCAAGCTTCCCTTGCCTGATCAGAAAATGCAGGTTTTCCAGGTGGATCAGATCAAGTTGGAACCGCTGAAGCTCGACTCCATCAGAACCAAAATGCCGAAAGAGAAGATCCTGGCCAGTCACATTGAGGTGGTGGACAAAGATGGGAAGCTGAAGCCTAAGAAGCACCTGAAGGCAGATCCATCCAGTGAAGTGGCCTATCCGGTGGACCTTGAAAAGCTGGAGGCTCGCAAAAGACGTTTTGCTGAGGCAAACCTAAAATCTGACAAGCAAAAAATGGAAATCAAAAGAAACAGTCAGGAGGAAGAGGAAGGCCGGGTTCTCATTTTGAAAAAGCAGATTGATGTGGCTGAAACTGAAAGGAAATACCTGAGAAAAGAGGCCATTAAAAGAGAAACTAGGAAAATCAAGCTGGAAAGATTTACTAGCTTAGCCAGTCCCAAAGACACTATAGAGCCCACAAGCTTTTCGGTAGGCTTTCCTTCACGGCCCGTTCTCGAGCTCCAGGTTAGGCTAGGGGAGGTGGCTGATGAGCCCCTAGAGGCCTTTGAGATCTCCTCCAAAAGGGTCAATTCCATAAAACTGCAGCACAGACATGCACTGCTGTTAAATGAGCAGGGAGTGGAGAGGGATGAGATTTGGAAAAACTACTGCGATCTTCCCGAGGAAGTGTGTGACCGTAAAGGGGCCCAGGAAAAGCCTCCTTCCTCAGACGTTGAAGAGAAAATTCCCATTGACATCGATCACACCCAGAGTTACCGAAAACAAATGGAGCTAAGTCGGCGGTTAAAGCAGCAAATGGAAATGGAGTCTGCCAAACACGAGAAGTTTGGCAGTCCCAAAAGGGACCTGGATGACTTTGAGCGGCGCAGTCTGGTTCACGAAGTGGGGAAGCCCCCGCAGGATGTAACGGATGACTCCCCCCCAAGTAAGCGGAAGAAATCCTGCGAGGCCTTTGAGTTTGAGATCAGCACCAAGAGAGAGAGAAACTACCGAAGCTCCCGTCAGGTGAGTGAAGACTCTGAGAGAACCACCATTTCTCCTGGCCTGAGACCTTTCCCGTTCCATGAGGAGGAGGAAGTGCTGGATTCCCCAAGGCTGATCACTTTCAAAGAAGCTAAAGTATCCCCTAGAATGGAAGAAAAGGGGCCTCCATATTCAAATGTGCCCATGACAGAAGATGCCTTGAAATTTAACCCTTACGACTCTAGTAGAAGGGAGCAGATGGTAGAGATTGCTAAGCTAAAGATGTCTGCCATGACTGCAGAGGAGGAATCAGCCCGATGGGATTCTCACGTGAAGCAAGAACCTGGGCGGGTGGACATTAGCTTCCCAAGTAACATCATCAAACGGGAGAGTATCCGAAAGCGATCCGTCCGAGATCTGGAACCAGGAGAGGTGCCCTCCGACTCAGAAGAAGAAGGCGATTCGAAGTCCCACTCTCCTAGGCCCTCTTCTTTCCCGGAGGGCTCCAGGCTGTCTTTTTTATTACGAGACAGGGAGGAGAAACTACGTGACAGAGAGGAGCGGTTCCCAACTTCCTTAGAGAGGAATAAATTTTACTCGTTTGCTTTGGACAAAACAATCACACCGGATACAAAAGCCTTGCTCGAGAGAGCCAAATCCCTTTCTTCGTCAAGAGAGGAAAATTGGTCTTTCCTCGACTGGGATTCAAGATTTGCCAATTTTAGAAACAACAAGGATAAAGAGAAAGTGGACTCTGCGCCGAGGCCCATCCCCTCGTGGTATATGAAAAAGAAAAAAATCAGACCAGACTCAGAAGGGAAGTTGGATGACAAGAAGGAGGATCATAAAGAAGAAGAACAGGAAAGGCAAGAGCTCTTTGCTTCCCGTTTTTTGCACAGCTCAATTTTTGAACAGGATTCTAAGCGCCTGCAGCACTTAGAAAAGAAAGACGAAGAGCTCGACTTCCTTTCCGGCAGGTTGTACAGCAGACAAGCGTCTCTGGATGGGACCAACAGCATATCAGATTTCATGCCGGAACCCGTGGTTCTCTTCCACAGCAGATTCATGGAGCTCACCCGAATGCAGCAAAAGGAAAAGGAAAAAAACCAGAAGCCCAAAGAAGCCGAAAAACAGGAAGACAAGGAAAACAGGCCCAAGACTCCCGAAGCCAGGTCTGAGCATCATGAGCCAGAGCATAAATCGCCTGCCCTTGTGGGACCCTCACCAGCTGCCCACATGCCCCCCGAACCCCTGCCTCTTTTTCTAGAGAAAGCCGGGAGTGAGAAGCCCCTCATGGAGGGGATTACTTCTTTGAGGGAGGAAAAGCCCCTGGAGCCTGGGCCTGCGGTGCTCGAAGGGTTCAAGGCCCTTCCAGATGACCGCCTGCCTGTTAAAGCAGATCCCCTTGAGTACCTTGAAGTCCCTCCCATAGCAGATCACAGCAAAGACATTGCCCTTTCTGTGGCAGCTCCCGAGGAAGACTCCCGAGTCCTCGAAAACCATTCCTGTTTGGACACCAAACCGCCCACCCCTGGCTCTTCCTTCTCCCAAGCGGCTCTTGGGGCAGACCCAGAAGCTGAACTGGGTTCGCTGCCGCACAAATTGGCAGCTAAATCTGAAGTGCTGCCTGAACCGAAAGACGACCTTTTCCCCCCAGCCATTATCATGGAGACTGCAGCAGTCCAGAAACCCGAAGCCCTGGCTGAGATTCTGCCTACCGTTTCTGATACAGAGATGGAAGCTGAGCCCCCCGTGGTAGCGAAAGACAAAAAAATGTATAAAAACAGACGTTCAAAAAACCCCGTTCAGTCTATAGTGGCCAGTGTGGCAGAGAAACCGGCCACAAGAAAGAGTGAAAGGATCGATCGAGAGAAGCTGAAACGCTCCGGCTCCCCTAGGGGGGAAACTGTGAAGCTCCTGGAACTGAAGGTGGAAACAGAGAAGGGCTCAAGGAACGCGGCAAGGTCTCCGAGTGCTGCGGTGGTGGCAGAGCCAGAAAACCCAGAGCCCAGTTTGCCAGTGGGCCGAACCAGGCGCAGAAATGTGAAGTCTATTTATGCAACCACGGGAGATCACGACCTGCCATCGTCTATTAAAGATGCCATCGAAATCACCCGGCCAACCAGGAAAAGGATTGAACGAGAACCCCCAGACCCGGCAACTATTCCTACTCCTCCCAGAAGAGGCCGACCTCCCAAGGCACGACGCAAACCCGAGGAAGAAATCTCTCCTGTCAAGGTTGAACCAGCACTGTCACAGGAGCCAGAAGAAGCCGAAGGAAAAGAGACGGTAGACATCCCGAAGCCGGTGGAGGGGTGGCGCTCACCCAGATCACAGAAACTGCTCCACAGCCAGACGCTGGTGGCTAAAAAGGGGAAGAACGAGCCTAAGGTAGAGGCGTCCCCGGAGCCCGAGGAGTCCTTCGATCCCCCCAGCCAAGGGCTGCACATCAGTGAGAACTGTGGAAAGCTTAAGGCAGAGAAGGAGACGATCCCACACGAGCCAAAGCGAGATCGAAAGGAAGTGGAGATGTCTAAAAATCCCTCTGAAAGCTGCCCTGTTGAAATTGTGGAAAAGAAATGTATTCCAGATAAAGCTTCCAAGGCCAAAAGGGGACGGTCCAGGAGCATCAAGGCTGTCGATAAAGCATCTCTGATTAAAAGCCTTAAAAATGTTGAGATCCGTCTTAATGTGGACGAAGTGAAAGGAGCACTACGGCCCAGCGAGGAGGAAGGGGAGCTCTTGCCCTCCAACCCTGCCAAAAGTAAAAGCCCCCTGAAAGAAGACAAACTCTCTCCACAGCTCCCAAAGAGCGAAGCCGAAGATGCTCTCCGGGACACCAAGAAAGAAGCCGCCTGCGAATCGGCCCAGCCTCCCGAGGCCGACCAGCTAGCCAAGCAGATTGAACTCGAGCAAGCAGTAGAGAACATCGCCAAGCTGACGGAAAGCCCAACAATTGCGGCCTACAAGGATCAGCAGGCGGCTGAGGTGTCCGACGTTCGCCAGGATGAAGAGGGGGATAAGCCTGCCCACCAGGCCAGTGAAACAGAGCTGGCGGCTGCCATAGGGTCCATCATCAACGACATCACTGTCGAGGGAGAAGGCTTTGCAGCTCCACCCCCATACCCTTCCGAATCCGAGGCTGACCTGCCCGGCGAACCTTTGGTGTTGCCTTCTGCACGAGAGGACATGGAGCCCGAGACAGACCAGGCAGTCAGCAATATCTTAGACGCAGAAGCTGCTTCAGGGGTGACTCCGGGCCCCGGCTCAGCTACAGAGACAGAAGGCAAAGAAGCCGAAGTCAGCCTAAGTGAATCCTCCAATTCTGCCCAGGAGGCAGAAACCTCCCAGGAGGCAGAAGGCTCTCGGAAGGAGCGCGGACGTCAGAAGTCTGCACGGCTCAGGCGCAAGCGGAGCACCAGCAAGAAAGGAGATGTGGTGGAATTTAAGGCGCTTGAGCCTGAAAGAGCCCAGAGCAAATCTCCCTGTGTTTCAGAAGTAACAGGGACCCCCGAAGGGGCCATGTCAGATGACAGCCAAGGAAAAGCCTTCCCTCCCGCAGCCCCCTCCCGCCTGGTAATTCCCCAGGCAAGCTTGGCTGGATCCCCGGAGGCAGCTTCGCAGGACTCCCTTACTGAGAGGGGGCCCAGTCCCTCAAATGGCTTGCTGCCCTCCGTTCCCATGGATGGATTCAGACTGAAGCCAGTGGCCGAAAGCCTTCCCGTTCCCCCTCCGGATGGCCCCCCAAGTGCACCTTTGCCTACAGTTCCCACTACGTCTGCACTGAAGCTTCCCCCCACGGTCCAGGCTGGCGCGGTCCCTCTGCATCCCAGCACCACCAAGGTGACCGATTGGATTGCAAAGCATGATGAGGCTCGGTCCCGCTCCACCCCACCACCGCCAGCTCTTCCCCCTGACACGAAAGCATCGGACATCGACCCCAATTCCAGCACTTTGCGCAAGATCCTGATGGAGCCCAAGTACGTGCCCGCCACCAGCGTGTCCTCCTCCACGCATGTCACCACAGCTATAGTTGAACCCGTGAGCACTTCTCGTGTAGAGGAAATGCCCCCTCGCCCTCCGGCAGAGGTCTCCAGGCTGTGTCTAGAAGAGAAGAAGTCTCCCATTCCTACTGCAAACAACTTGGAACTTTCAGTTGCAGAGGCCCCCATTTTGGCCGAGAAAGAGAAGACAGTTGCTGTCCTGACCCCCAAGGCGACTTCTGTGATCAGTAGGATGCCCCACAGCATTGACCTGGAGGACACCCCCAGGATCACCCTGGTGAAACAAGCCTCCCAGCCCCAGACATGTCTGGTGACCGCCGTTTCCCCTAAATACAAGCAGAGGCCCAGTCCCAACGACAACAGCAGGTTCCACCCAGGCTCCATGGCTGTGATTGAGGACCGGCCAGTGGAAACGGGCTCCAGCCCAGGCCTTCGTGTCAACACCTCCGAAGGTGTGGTGCTCCTGAGCTACTCAGGACAGAAGACGGAAGGCTCCCAGCGGATCATTGCAAAAATTAGCCAGATTCCCCCAGCCAGTGCAGTGGACATTGAATTTCAGCAGTCGGTGTCCAAATCCCAGATTAAGCAGGAGGCCCTTGTTCCATCTCAGTCTATGCCAAAGGGCTCCCCGGCACCTGTGGGCTACGGGAGCAGCTCCACCCCAGCCTTGGTCCTGGGAGGCCAGCAGTACAGCCCTTCCCCTGTGCTTCCCTCCGTCAAGTCCGAGCGCAGCAGCAGCTTGGAAAAGTCCGATTCTGTCCAGGCAGCTGCTGCCCAGTCATGCTCAGTTAAAGTGCTTTCCTCCCAGTCCGCCAACACTCCCTCCATCCTAGTGCACAACCAGATAGTCCTCTCTCAAACCGTCGCCTCTTCCACCAAGAAGCTTCCGGATCCTACGTCTCTGAAAGGGGAGAGCAAATCCCTTCAGCCCTCCAACCTGAGCCCCGGGGTGGGTCCTCACCATCCTTCCTTGTCTGGCAAGTTGTACCCTGAAGCCAATCACGTGAGCAGCGGGCCAGGAGGTCCTGCCGACAGATCCGTGTCTCACTTGGGGGTGGCCAAGCAAGAGCCGCTCTCCCCTCGCACCAGCGGCCACTCCCCATCTCCCTTCCCGAGAGCTTGTCACCCCGGGGGCCCTGCTTCCCCTGCGTTGTCGGGGAACAACTCCATGCTGGGGCTTCAAGGCTCCCCTTGTCCAGGGATCCCCATGCCCCAGTACATCTCCAGCATGCACCCGGAGCAGTCCGTGATCATGCCCCCGCACAGCGTGACCCAGACGGTGTCCCTGGGCCATCTCTCCCAGGGGGAAGTGCGCATGAACACCCCTCCGCTGCCAGGACTTCCCTACAGCCTCCGCCCCGAGGCCCTGCACTCGCCCAGGGCCCCTCTACAGCCGCAGCGCTCCAGCACTCCCCAACCAGCCCCCATCAGGGATATGGTCATGCCGCCTCTGTCTTCCCAGCATGCTTCCGAAGAAGAGATGCACTACCACCACCCAGCGTGCCGGGGTTCGGCCCCCGTGCAGTCCGACGTGCTGGTCATGCAGCCGGACTACCGTGTGCATCCGGCGGGCATCCGGCTTGACCAGTACAACGTTCCTCGGGACGTGAGAGTGATGATGCACTCGCACATGGCCGGAGTGGGCGGCGAACACCACCCAGAGCCGCGGCAGTCCAGAACGCCGGAAGGGAGGTCTGCGAAAACGCCTCCGTCCACCAAAGCAAGCAAAGAGACACCCAAGTCCTCCGAGGTCAAGATGGCTCACTCGCCCCACAGCGAATCCCGGCTCCTCAGCGGCCAGATGCAAGGACTGCCATTGACACAGCCGGTGGTCGTGCCTCACGGGGTGCAGATGATGCACCCCAGCGGGACCACCTTCCACGATTATCGGCCGGTGTACGGGGACATGCGAAGCTACCACCCAGCAGCTCAGCTTGGCCACTCTCCGTTTTCTGGGGGATCACCGATCGGGCTTCCTTCCCGGAGCATGACCCCCTCCCAGGTAAGCCCAGGGGCAGGGTTTCTGCCTCAGTCCAAGGCCTTCGCGGGTAGGAAGGGTTGCCCTTGGTCAACGGCCTAAGCGAGACCCTGTTGTCCCAGGATAGCCACTCGTGGGCCCATCTGCTCTCTTTCCAGTCTTTGTCCTGGAGGGGTTGCAGCTCACGGTTCAAGAATAGGACATGCAATTCCCAAGAGCAGCCAGTGCGAACAGCCCCAACAGCCAGAGAAGGCGAGCGGGTGGGCTTCCTGTTCAGTCCTCGTGCACATGTTGCTCCAAGGATGACCAGGCGTTGCCTTCCCCTTGCCTAGGGCGTTCCTGAGAGGCCATCCCCAGCTTAGCCTTTGCTGAAGGGAGGAGTGGGCAGAGGACTGCCTTGGGGACTTGGGTGGGTGGACCTTGAGCTTCTGAAGGTCAAGGGGAGCAGGGCTAAGAGCCGAAAGGGCCACCGTGTGCTTGGGGCGGCTCCTCTCTAAAGTGCCTGCTTTTGCTCCTGTCTTTCAGGGTCTGCCTGAAGGGGAACATTCGCACCCCAACCAGCCAGCTCACAGCAAAACCCCTCAGATCTCCCAAGAGCCTAAAGGAGCCCAGGCGACGGGGCCAGACCCTTCCCTCCACTCGGTGGTAAACAGACACGTCCAGCAGATGGATCCCCACTTGCACCCCAGCCAGACCTCCTCCTACCCTCCTTCTGTCGCCGCCTCAGTGAAGCAAGAACTTCCATCTTCCCATCAGACTCAAGTTCCGAAGCCTGCCCTCTTTATTCCAACTACTGCTGGTCCCGGGGTAGCTCCAGGACTGACCTTAGCCCGGTCTGAATCGCAGTCGGCCTTGAAGCAGGAGTCTGCTGGTCATCCGATTGCCCAAAGACCAGTAGACATGGTCCAGCTGCTGACGGTGAGCCTGCCATTCATCTCTGGAAGGGGAGAAGGATGGGACTCCATCCCAAGACTTTTGTGGGGATAATAATGGGGGGGGGGAGGCTTGACGAGAGCGGCCCTTTTCCGGCTGAACCCCTGGGGATTAACCTACCCGTGCTCTTTCCTTGGGTTGGCAGAAATACCCCATTGTGTGGCAGGGGCTGCTGGCCTTGAAGAACGACACGGCAGCTGTCCAGTTACACTTTGTTTCCGGGAACAACGTCCTGGCGCATCGCTCCTTGCCAGCCCCAGAAGGTGGCCCTCCCTTGAGGATTGCCCAGCGGATGAGGCTGGAAGCCCCACAGCTAGAAGGGGTGACCCGCCGGATGATGGTAAGAATCAAGAGGCCTGGCCTGAGCCTGTCTTCGCTCTCTTTGTTTCTCCTGCGGCTCCTGTTTGGCAAGGTGCCTCTGCCAGAACCTTTCTAGGCCTGTGGTTAACACTCTGTGTGTTGCTAGGGGGTGGGGAAGGATACGCACCCAGATCATAAAAAGGTAATGGTGCTAAAAACTGCCCCAGTAAGAAGCTCGCTGTTCTGCCATGACCATGTCCTCCTGGGTGATGTCAGGAGAGTTCAGAGCCTCGACCTGGAACTCTTGAACGAGAGCTGGAAACCCTGGAGGAGGTCCAGCTTTCAGGCTCTTAGCCTGGGCCTCGATTTCCCCTCTGTTTGCAAGGTCAGTGAGGATGCGGGTGGCTCAGAAAGGGAAACAGAATGCCTCTATCCTGACCATCCTCTGAGGCTGCTTGTTTTTCCCCTGGGTCAGAATGGCTTTCGGGTTAGTGGTCGTCTCCAGAGGGTTTCTGGGGGCGCCCGAGGGACGTGATCCTCACAGGCCCCCGGGGGGGCTGCGTGGTGTCTTTTAGGTGGAGAGTGACTACTGCCTGCTGCTGGCTCTGCCTTGTGGCCGAGACCAAGAGGACGTGGTGAACCAGACCGAGTCGCTCAAGGCGGCCTTTATTAGCTACCTTCAGGCCAAGCAAGCTGCCGGCATCATCAATGTTCCCAACCCCGGCTCCAACCAGGTAGGGAGGGGAGGAAGAGTGGTGGTGTGAGGGGAGGGGGCGACTTCCTATCCTTTTTTGGCCCCTGCATCAAAGGGAAAGATGTGGCCCTGGCCAGCTTGGGCATCCTGGGAAAGGGATGGGCAAAGCGGAAGACGGTTCCTCGAAACGTCGCCCTCTAGGCAGGCCGAGCGGAGCCAGATGTGGTTCGTCCAGGACGGCAGGTCTTCTGGGAGCTCCAGTTCTCAGGCTCTTCTCTGAGCCAGCCAACGTTTCCAATAAAAGGCGCCTTGTCAAAGACTGGGATTCCCGGAGCGCAGCTGGGCGAGCAATGGAGCCCGCCCCGCAGGCCACTCCCAGCTCCCTTTTCAGGGTGGTCCCCCAAAAAAGGGAGTCATGCAGTGGGATTCCTTGGCCAGGGCCACAGTGCCTCTTGCGCAGGCTTCATTCACAGTTTCGTCTCTTGATTCTCTCTTCCAGCCTGCTTACGTTCTCCAGATCTTCCCACCTTGCGACTTCTCCGAGAGCCATCTCTCCCGCCTGGCCCCGGACCTCCTGGCCAGCATCTCCAACATCTCTCCCCACCTGATGATTGTTATTGCATCTGTTTGAGCGACTCAGCGGGGGAAACGGACGTTGCCCTCCCTGGCCCTGCGACAGAAGGAGGAGGAGGAGGAGGAGAAAAAGTGAACAAAGGAAGGGACCGGATCCTCCCATCCCGCCCCGCCGGGCCTCCGTCAAACCCTCAAATCGCAGGCAGGCGGCAGTAGGGTGGCGGTTCCCACGGCCTTGAATGTTTACACACGGGCTTTGGTGAAGATGGACCTTGGAGGCACCCCAGAGGCAGCAGACTGAGCCCAGGCCCTGGGCCTGCTTTTTTTTTTTTTTTTTTTTTTTTTTGACAGCTAACTATAGAAAATGAGGAAGAGGAGGAACCGGAAACTGCCTTTGCACTAAAATTTGCGACTTTGGACCTTTGCACAGTTGAAGAGTTGTTGTGGTATGCTAGATGGATGTCTCGATACACACACACAAGAGCAGCTGGCGGCGTGGACTCTCTGAACTTGCAGGACCTTCCGCTCCAGTCTGTGGGTCAAGGAGCATTTCACGCTCTCCAGGAAAAGCCTCTCTCCCCTCCACCCCCACCCTCTCCCCAAATCATTTGAAAATGTTTGA
>JANHFT010006344.1:4900-25764 GCA_032467955.1 Pseudoxenodon macrops
GGGCTTATTTTAGCCCATGTGCCGAAAAGCCCAATTGGGCTTATTATCGGGACAGGTCGTATTTTCGGGGAAACACGTTACTTGACATCAATATTAGTGAGTGTGAGGGTTTACCCCTGTTTATATATAGTAGCTTGCTCTGCCAGTATTGGTTAGGGTGCGGTTTTCTCCTTAGTAATTCCTTTGTTAGGGTATTGCTGTTTGCTTGATTTTTTTTGTCTCCTGTTAAACTCCTGCTTATCTGGACATCAGTGCTGGAATAATATAATTTCCTTGAGTAAATGAGCGATCAGTGATGCAGAGTGGGTGAAGAAGAGAGTGTAGAACCTGTTGGGGTAGCAAAGCAGGCCCAAAGCCTTTGGGGACCCAGCAGGACAGGATGGAGCAATAGGTGGGATGGCATGTTGCAGTGTTTCTGTGGTCAGTTGCAACAGTGAATGACCACAGAGGTGGTACAACAAAGTAGTTTCAGGACTCAAGAACTACCTGTATTAGAACACGAGAATTATAATCACAAATTTATCAATTCTTTAAATAGCAAGCATCAGTGATATAATATCTTGGTGCCAAGTTGTAGTTTTCATATGTTTACCTAGCATACCATTTCTTGTTTGGGCAAGCATTAGGCTTTGCAAGGTGATGAGAAAAGCTCATTGCAGGGATATTAATAGTCTTTTGATCATTGTACTTCTTTATCTGGATTATCTTCTACATTAAGGATTCCCTCTGAGTCATTGTACTCTCCCAAATGCTTATACTCCACTTCACAAATTAATTCCTTCTCTAGGTTGCTAGTATGTTTATGACTTCACCAATATGGCTTGGTACAAACAAAATTATGCAAATATGAAATAATTTTTAAAAGCTATAAATCAACGTGTACATAATGCCAAACTATTTATGTTAATTAGTTGAATTGTACTTGACATGTCTTGGATTGCCCTGATATTATTTATTTTTGTTGAAATATTTATATCCTCCTTTTAAAGAGAATTTTCCAAAAGTTGATTAAATAAAAAAAAAAGTACAATACTGTATAATGATATACAATAAAGGAGAACACAAATGAGAAGTTATTTAGCCAAGTATGTCCGACAGTAGTGATTGGGACACTTTTTTTGTTCAACTAATGCTTCTTAAAATTTCATAACTATTAATATTTCTAAAACTATTGGCATCAAAGGCATTCATTTTGGAAAGTAAACAATCTTCCCTTAGCCATCGGGATAGATTGTTTGCAACAACATTGGTGATTGAACGTAAGCAGAGAACCTGTATCATATTGAAAAATGCAATATTCTGCAGGGTCCAGTAGAAAATGGCTGATGAACAGTACCCAGGTGAAGAACTTTGAGGGCACGTTTTTCCAGCTGAGGGGTTTGGGCAGTACTCCCAAGTCTGAAGAACTCTCCCAGGACATAGAAAGTTCCAGAAATCACTCCCCAAGGCCATCCAGAGTGGTGATTTGCAAGAGGATTTTGGAGCGGTGCTACAGAGTTGGCTGGTGAATCATTAGCTGTCAGATATGAAAGACCAGATCAAGACATGAAAGTTTAATTAAATTGATTTATTGCTAAACAGTCTGTAAACAGGATTCTTCTTAATCCAATACTCTGAACATTTAAAATGAATATAAAATTGAAACTAGAAACTGTTAGGTTTTAATAAGGGGGGGATTTTCCTGCAGCCTGTCTTTTTTTTTTTTAGTCCGGCAGCTGGGAGGTGCACAGCCCTGCTGGCTCAGCTGATCAGCAGGCAGCAATTAAGGAGCTGAACCTCCGTGAGGTGACCGGGAAAGGGAAGGGCTGCCTCCCGTGCTGGCCACGCCATCCCTAAACAAGGGCTTATTTTTGAGGGAGGGAATATATTTATGCCCACCTCAAAAATCAGCCTTGGCCTTATTCTTGGGATATGTCATATTTTCGGGGAAACACGGTAGATAATAGTAGGATTTTTGGAAAAGGCACACACCTCCAGAGGTGGGTTGCTACCAGTTCTAACCGGTTCTTTAGAACGGTTAGTAGCTTGGTGATGATGTCACGGAGCCGGTTCTGTTGGTGTTGCCATCTTGGATTTAGCTTCTGCACATGCACAGAAGCTATTTTTTGAATGCTGAGTGCACGTGTGCACTTTGCACGCGCACACATGGCACAACCCTGAGCAAACTGGCAGCAAAAAGAACCAGACCCCACACTTGCACACCACCCAATAAAATATCCATGTACTGCCTACATATTCATCTTTAAAAGGTTGGGAACATTTTTTTTGCAACTGAAAATACAATTATATTTATATATAGTTCCCATTTTCATTGTTAAAGGATTTGGAAAGGAAGGAGCAACTAAGGAACGACATCCAAATTTTCACTAGCTGATTGATGGTACACACAGGAAGGTAAGGCTGAGACATCAAGCTGGCTCTAATTCATGAATGTGGAAAGTGAAGTAAAAGGAGAGGAACAGCCTAAAGGCAGAGTCAAGAAGGGAATCAGCTTAGAGTTGTTATGTTCTCACAAGCAGTCAAAGTGCAAGCTCTTTTGAAATCAATTATCTATCTTTGAACAAAGTATTAACTGAATTAATACCTTTATCAGAATACTTCTCCTCTAAATCATGAAGATCAGGCAAAACATGGATGCAATTGATGCAGCAGTAGGTGAAGAAATCTAATACCACTACTTTTCCACAAAGATGTTCGTATAAAGAAAGTGAACCTTCAGTGTTTAGCCACTGTAAATCTGAAATCAAAGTTCTAATTAGTACATTATTTTATGACATTAAAAGAACTAAGCATATTCTAAAATAACAACTAATGATCCTATTAAAAAAAAACATTCATGAATTTCTAACACAAAAATATTGTTAATATTCAAAATCTGTAATTCTTCATAGCTCACAGTTAATCTAAAAATATACCTTTTATCATTCTGTCTATTTAATAGATAACAAAGGATACAATAAAACTATTCAAGTTAATGTTAAAATAATATAATTATTTGAAGATAAACAAGAATCCATTTACAAAGTTTATAATTACAAAGTTTCTAATTATAAAGCATAGCACAAATGACATGTTACAACAATATCAATGTTTTGTTTTCCTGTCTGCTTCATAAAATGTAATTCAATATAATGAGATTAGACACAGAACTATCATTAGTACCTTTGTTGAAACAACAAAAGAAGTCTCAAGCATTTTCAAAAACAATTTTTTTCAAATACATGCAATAAGGTCTATGAAGTATAACTTCCAATACAAAAGAAATACACTGAAATGATTTCAACATTTAGGGAAAAAGTATGAGGAGTGAACTATAAAACAGTGTATGAAAGAAGAGTGAATGATTGAGATGAAGGGGAGACTTTAAAAAGAGATGTAGTTGATGCATTATTCAGAGAAAGATACCAGAAAAATTTAAAGCATAGGTAATGGGTAAATCAATAAGGTAGAAGCAAGGACAGCCTGTGAGTAGAATTTTTTATGCAAATAGTAAATTCTCGTTGCTGAAACTATTGCTTTTCTCTGAATGTATAGAAGAGTAAGTAAACAGATTACTCTCTTGAAATCTCCTTTCTCCCCAATCTCTCCATCCTGTGATAGTATTGTATTTTTTATTCTTGATGAATGTATTTATTCTCCTTATGTACACTGAGAGCATATACACCAAAGACAAATTCCTTGTGTGTCCAATCACTCCTGGCCAATAAAGAATTCTATTTTATACTATTCTATGGGCTGGGGAGAAAAAAATAAGCAATTTCTGTACACAATCTTTCCTTTGCATGACCCTTTCCTGTTAACGGGACAATTACACTCTCTTGATTCTTAATTTATGACAACCATTGTGATTGTCTTTGCTAAGTGATCAGATCAAAAATAGCAATAGCACTTAAGACTTATATACCGCTTCACAATCCCCTCTAAGTGGTTTACAGAGTCAGTATGTTTTCCTCAACAATCTGGGTCCTCATTTTACCCACCTCAGAAGGAAGGAAGGCTGAACCAACCTTGAGCCTGGTGAGATTCGAACTGCCAAACTGCTGGCAGCCATTAGTCAGCAGAAGTAGCCTGCAGTACTGCATTCTAAGCACTTTACTACATTGCTTAGTGATGGCAATCTATGGAGTTGTGGTTCTCATCATAATACCAAAACATGTGGGTCATTAAGCGAGAAGTGAAGAATGTTCCAGAGAAGGCTTATGAGGGTGACACATGGGGCAGGAGAGGGGTACAGGCTATGTACAAGTTGGGGAAGAGAGCTCAGGAAGGCTGGGAAAGAGGGTGTGGAGTTCATGAAAGTATGGGTGCAAGGCAGAGAGATTAGAGAAACAAGGTGTGGAAATTGAGCAAACATGTAAGCAAAGGGAGGCCAGGGATGGAGGGTACTAGTGAGTACCAACCAGCAAAGAATGGCTGGAAGAGGGGGAGACTTATCTAAGGGATTTGTTACCTTCCCTGCTGGCTTACCCACTGACTTTGCTTGTGGGAAACCAGAAGAAAAGGTCAGCAGTCACATGATTGTTGGATGCTGCACTCAAGTTGCTTGCCAACACCCAAATTTTGTTCACATGACTGCACACAGGTGGAACTTTAAGGACCACATGCTGCCACAGCTGGAACTTTAAGGACCAGTCATAAGACTTCCCGTTCTGTACTGTCCTGATTTCAAACAGTCATTCAATGAATGATCATAACTTGAGGAATACTTGTACTCTTTTGAAATTTATTCCTCTCTATAATCTCTTCATTCTGGGGAAGGAGAATGGGTCAGGCAAAGGATTTTTTTAAACAGAAATTGTTTTTTTCTGCCCTTTCTTGCAGAGTGAGGAGTACTATAATCTGTTTGCATAACACACCTGTGGCTCAGAATGATGATGTGACAGAGTGATTGATTTCACTATGTATTTGAGGAAACAGTTTATTCCTGTGATGGCTAACCTTTTTTGCCTTACGTGCTAAAAATGGCACCAATGGCACGCCTGCCGGAAGTGGCATGCAGAACCATGTCTCTGGGCACCCACTGCTCTTCCAGGTTCTGGCATGCACATGCACACCGGCTAGCTAGTCTTCATGCATGCGGGCGCGCTGGCCAGCTGGTCTTCATGCACGCAAGAAACTGGAAGACCAGGTGACTATTCTATGGGGTGTGCACATGCGCATGCCAGAAACTGGAAGCTCAGCTTCCCAGCGGGCACATGCGCTCCAGGTAACTACTCTTCCAACTTCTAGTGCTCCCGCAGATGCGCACCAGGGAGCTGCTCTTACGGTGCTCTCCCCCCCCCCGCATGCTCCTATTTCGACACTCGGTGTTGAAAAGTTTCGCCAATACTGCTCTATATGAAGGATTCACTCACGAAATACCAAAGTACAATTTTGAGGCCTTGTGTAAAAGTATTGCAATGGAAGATTGTTACAAAACAAATATGAGCCAATGATGAGATATGACAAGCATATACAATTTCAGAGTGCATCAACAGAAGTAGTTTCCAAATTATGGTGCTTACTAAACATAATTCTGAAGAATCCTTGATATTCTCTGAGTTGTTTATTTTCTTGTAGCAAACCCCATTCCTTACTAGTACTGGTGATGTTACCCAAACTAGGTAACATCATTAGTGTTAGTAAGGAATGGGGTTTGCTCTCAATTTATATTCTAGTCAGTGGCTTGCCCTGTCAGTGTTGTTGGGGCAGGTCTTAGAGGTTCTTTGGTTCTTTGGCTGTTTACTGTTAGCTTAGGTACTGTTTACTTCTTGACTGTTGGGACCATTCCTTACTAGCACAGATGTTACCTAGTTTAGGTAATGAAACATCTGCAAGAAGACAACCGAGTTCAAGGGAGTATCAAGCATCCTTCAGAACTGTTTAGTGAGCAACATAAATATTATTATTTACCACAATTAGGAAACTACTTCTTTAGCTCAGAGAGCACCAAGTACCCTTCATTTTCAACACGAGCTACAAATATTCTCCTTTGTCAAACACGATTCTTTAAAATACTATCCAGAAAAATCAGAACCCATCTCAAGGGAAGAGCAAAGAGGAGATAAATGGGATGGGATGCCTTTTAAAATCACAATATACTCGCTCAGGAGGAAAGCAAAGTTCTAAGTTGACAAGGGGAAATCAGAAGACTGGAGAAAAGTTTTGACGGCTCCCGCAAATAGATCAGACACCCGTGGACGCCCAACTACTTAAGGTAGCTGAGCCAGTAGACAGGCTCTGCTCACCTGCTCCAAATTCAGGGATTTTCAAATCCCGCTCCCATCCGTCCACTTTTTTCACGTGCTGATACACCAAGTTCTCCTTTTCCTGAAGCGTGGTCGCATCCTCCAACGCGTAGTCCAACTGGCTCTGCGAAGGCAAAAGAGCGGGCAGGCCGCCAGTCGCCGCCATCGCTTTTCCCTCCCTGCCCGCCAGACCACAAGAAAGCGGGCGTGAATGTAACCGCTCTTCCGTTTGGCTTGCGGCACTTTCCAAACTCAACTTTTTCCCCTCGTGGAGCCAAACCCAACCCAACCCACATATCTTGAATGTTTAAAATCCCGTCGCCCCATTTTTCTATGTCCAATAAAAACTTTGGACCAAAGATGGATTATTATTCCCTTATATCGCCACGACTTACAAGAAATCGCATATTCGACAACGGATACCCGTCCGGTATTTTTGTTTCCCTGTCACAGATTCGCCAGAAACACATCTGAATTTGCTGGCTAAACAAGTGTAGGAATGTTTTTTTGGCCCTAAAAGATATTAAAATAGTATTTATTTTTTTAAATGAGGAAAGGCAGGGAGTTTAGTCGTTGTGAAAGTGCGGAACCTATCGGAAAGATACAGGAGGAGGAAGGGAAGAGCCGCCAAGAAGGAATGAAATCAGTGGCGGCGGAGGCGGTGTCTGAAGCTCTGGAAGACGTGAGGGATTTGGAATGTGGCTGCTGCTGTCTAAGTGGAAAAAACCTGCTGAGGTAACGTGCGCTATTACGGAGGGATGTAGTCCAAAGGTCAATATCATATTCAACAGAATAACACAGATGGAAGGGACCTTAGAGATCTTCTAGTCCAACCCCCTGAACAGGCAGGAAATCCTATAACATTTCACACAAATGGTAGTCCAATCTCTTCTTAAAAACTTCCAGTGTTGGAGCATTACAACCTCTTGGAGGCAAGTGGTTCTCCTTAGTTCTAGGTGGCTTCTCTCCTTGTTTACTTTCCATCCATTGCTTCTTATCCTGCCTTCTGATGCTTTGGTGAATGTAGACGGATTACCGAAATGTACCACCTAATAATCCTTGAAACTGAAATTCTGCCCATATATACTGGGATTAAAACAAAACAGACTGAACTAATGACTTATGGGAACACACCATAGGGCTCAACAGTCTGCTGAATGTAATGCGATTTGGTTACAAGTAAGATTTGCATGGATAGGATCTCCCAGAGAGAAATTTGGGAGTCAGCTGTCCTAGCTCTAGGATGGCCTGGCAAGCAGTTGCTAAAAACATGTCCTCACACCATAATCTAGATCAAAGAGATTGAGCAGGAAAGTAGTGTTTGCCACTGCCAATTTTTTTCCCATATAAATCTTCTGATTAGTATAGAGGCAGAGCTGGAGACCTGTCAGCACTGCAAAGATTTAGCTGCTGCATGCAGGATTAACCACTATCCACCCAGCCTTAGGGATTGTTAGTTCTGTGGCCATTTCTTTTGGCTGCTGGCCAGTTAACCTATTCTTTTCTCGATTCATTGAAGGTGTACAGAGAGGCATAGATTTACAACAGTTCATTTAGTGACCGTTCAAAGCACTGAAAAAATTGACTTATGACCATTTTTCACAGTTGTGGGCATTGCAGATCCACGGTCATGTGATCAAAATTTAGATGCTTGGCAGCTGACTCATATTTATAACGGTTGCAGTGTCCCGGAGTCATGTGATCCCCTTTTGCGACCTTCTGACAAGCAAAGTCAATGGGGAAACCATATTCACTTAACTGTTATTAATTTAAGAACTGCAGTGATTCACTTAACAAGTGTGATGGGGAAAATTGTAAAATGGCCAAAACTCATTTAGCAAATTTGTCATTTAGCAACATAAATTTTAGCCTCAATTGTGGCTGTAGGTTGAGGTACTAGCTGTACCACGAAGTTGTTTTCCACTGGCAACATCTGTCATCTTCCACAATGGCAACTGGAGGACTGCAAGTGCAGGGATTGCTATGGTGAGCAAAGGCATGGGATTCACACTTGAAGAATTGGGGAAAGAGGCAGGCAGCGGAAAAGGGAAATATTTCACCCCTTTCCTGCATCTTAATTCCCCAGCACAATAAAGGAAACCTATCCCTTGCAGCAGCTTATGCGGTGTTGTTTTCAAGGCAAGGGAGGGGAAGAGCCCTTGGTGTTCTCCCCAGCATAAGGAAAATGTTCAAAACAAAGATACTGTAGATAATATTACATTTATGACATGGCTTGTATTGAGAAAACATGGGGGGAAAGCAGAGAACAGGGAGAATACTGTTTTGCTGTTCTGAAGCCAACTCTTAAAGCTAAAATGTGCTTGGAGATATTATCTATTGTATAGATATAAAGTGAAGTAGCAATGTAGCATTTATTTGAAATGTAGCTATTGATTTTCAGTTCACAGGATCAATAGGAGACATGATTCTTTGTGTTTTTACAATATTTAAAATAATTTCTAAATGAAGAACTGTTGAAGGAATGTTGTTTTATTTTTATTATTTGTATTTCAGGATCACAGAGGAAGAAAAGTCGGTGGAACAGTACTAAGATTTTCTAGTCAAATTTCTCAAAATAAGAGAGCTAAAAATCTGGCCTCATGGTTAAAATTGTAGATTCTAATCTAAGTGCACTTTAATGTTTGAAATGTCAATCATTGCACTTGAACATAAAACTATATATTTGTAACATTTATATGAGTGGGATATCATGATATTTAACACAGCAATTGATACTTATTATTTTATAAGTATAGTAAAATAATACAACTGAATTCAAGGAAGTATTTTTCCTAAAGAAGATATTTCCTTCATTGATGGATTGTCATGTCTAAAGATGGCCTTTTGGAGGAAGACATTTGGGAATATAAATCTATCAGGAAGCAAAAGCCTACAAGCCAACATTCAGAAGTAATTGCTACCGAAGTACAAAAAGTAAAGTTTGAAAATAGTAAATCACAAAGAAATGACAGTAGAAATGGTGGGAAAGCACCCAAAGGAAAAGGTGTCCCTAAGAAGACAAAGCAAAGGCCAAGACAAAAAGGTAGCCAGACCCCCTTAAAGCCAGGAGTTTCCAGTGGTGATCAATCATCACAGGAAAGTCTTTCAACAACTTCGACAAAAAAAAGAAAAATCTGCAAGAGGCAAAACGCTGCAAAACCTAGACCAGTTTTTGAAGGGTACTGTCCAAGTTGTCAAATGCCATTCTCTTTATTGTTGATCCAGACACCTCAGTGGCATGTTACCGAATGTTTGGATGTCTCAGGGACTGCTGAGAAAGGTACAGTTTCAATGGGAAGCAAGGGCTCTTTTATTTTGTTTTGGAAAACAGGTTATGTTCCTTTAAGAAGTGCAAACAATATATTCTCATCACGCAACTCAGTATCTGAAAAAGCATTAATTGACTAGATTTCAGTATTTTGATTAACCAGAGGCCAGAGCTAAGAAAATGGCAACTATATATTAAAACAAATCTTGCTAGTCTTTGAATTAATTCTAAAAAAAGGTATATTTTTGAAATTATAGTTGAAAATCATAGTTTTAAGGCATAAATTTAAAAGCATGTACCAAATTTTAAAGAACAAAACCCTGTACAAGAGTTCTGGTGAGTAAAGAAAGGCTATGATGCATTTTTTTTTTTACAGAGAATAGTTTACCGAATTAAAAACAATTGCCGATAATTTTCAGTACAATGAAACAATTCTATTCCAACTGCCATTATTTGCATTTGAAAACACATTAAAAAATCCCCCACAGCCTATTGAAGTTTATTAGAAAAGACTGACTAACCATGATGTATCTGGTCAAGTAATTCAGAAAAAGTAGACATATTTATACCTGTACTGAATTCTTTTTGCTACGTATCATATTATGTTTCCATCAGGCATTGTACTAGAAGTTTTGTATTCCCATACATAAATTCAATTTGACGAAATAAAGGTACAAAAAGTTGTCTGCATTAGCCATGTTTTTTGAAGCATAACTTTCAGAATTTTAATATTTGTTCAGTAAATCTTGTTTTTCATTTGTGCTATATTCAAAAACATTTTCCTTATACTTTCCCCCCTCTTTTATTAGAATGTCCTGATGGCATTTTGTGCTCTTCAATCATTCCTTCTCATTACAAACGCTACAGCCATTTCCAACTTGCAGCA
Organism: Pseudoxenodon macrops; assembly: GCA_032467955.1. NCBI lineage: Eukaryota > Metazoa > Chordata > Lepidosauria > Squamata > Pseudoxenodontidae > Pseudoxenodon > Pseudoxenodon macrops. The sequence goes on from JANHFT010006344.1 coordinate 15,282, forward strand.
AGTAGAGCACAGGACTTTCTACCCTCATTATCTAGTGCAGAAAATTATTTCATTAGATCTGATGCTGCTGAACATAATGAATTTAGTTGTACAGTGTTACAAGATGTGAAGGTCCCTCAGAGTACGGAAAAATCAAAACAGTCTGTTCTATTACCACAGTTGAGTTCAATGACTATGGATTCAAGCAATATAACCAACATCATGGCTTCATCTTTGGGAAATATTAAAGAACCTGAACATACAATACAGCATATGGATGAATCAAAGCAGTCTGAATGCCTTAATCCCTTTTCTGAAGAAACTAAAATTGAGAAGCTAAACAGTCAACTTTGCTCCTTTCAACAGAATGCCTCTCTCTCAGATGCTGATTTGAATGACAGTGACATTTCTTATTCTCCACTTTATACTGATGAAAATGCTGAAGAATTAGATGAGGCAGATAAGGAAGAATTGCAAAGAAAAGTAGAGAAAACATGTAAAAAAAATCTATTTGATACCAGAAATGTGGAAAGTAGAATTGTTGGAGTTTTATCAAATGGATCACAGCAGATACAATTTCATCAGAAGAATGTTAAAATGATGCAAGATGGAGCAACAATCAATGAATCCTCTAAAATTTTACCAGCAAGTGTGAATGGAACATCTAAGCCTTTCCCACAAAAGAGCATTGACAGTTCAACAAGTTTTGTTGATCAGATGAAATGTCTCACAGGAGATTTCAATTCAAGAAAAACTAAGGATAAGTTTGACTGGCTTAAAGTGAACACTTCTAATTTTAATGCAGATGGCCATGGGCAGGGCAATTCTAGTGATAGGTATTGGCGCTCTGCAGATTCTGCTGTTAAGGATCTCATGCTTTCTTCAAAACCTGAAAAAGTGCCTCTGCAATCATTCCAGTTAGGTCAAAGTGAAGTAGTAGAAAAGTTCAATAACTTAGATGTTAAAGTTAACACATGTGGAAATAGAGCACTTCAGAACAATTTGCGTTCAATGAAAGAAAAAGAGGAAGGATCTTGTAAGAGTATAGCTACGCCTCTTTTGCCCAGTACAGTATCTAAAACACAGCTGGTTCCTGCTACAAACACTAAGGTCCAAAGCACTCCTCCCAAGCGTCTAAAACAAATGGACATTGGTGTTTTCTTTGGGTTGCAACCAAAAGTAAAAAGTGAGACTACCCCAAAGAAAAGTCTTTCTGAAGAAAAAGTGATTATGAATCCATCAGCTGCAAATGAAAACAAGCACATATCTCGAAAGAGGAAGGCTGAGGCATCAGTAGGAGAGATTGATACGGTCACAAAAAATTCAAACATTAAGTATGACACCAGATCAGATAGTATTTCTGGTGGTCAGAGAAGACCGAAAAAAAGATACAGAGAGTCATATCCTGGTGAAGATGGAATAAAAAGGCAGTGTCCCTTTTATAAAAAGATACCAGGTAGTGTTCTATTTATTTTTCAAGAAAACATTTAGGATTATTGGGTTTTTTCCCCACTTGCATGTTAGTTTCTCCTAAAGAATGTGACAATACCCTTTTGCTACAGTATATACATAGAATATTTTTTACTCAAAGCCCTACAGGTGTTCTGTGTATAGGTGTTCATGAAATGATTCTGTAGAAAATAATCCAGAAGTAAATTATATTGTTAAATAATAATTATTCATTATTGCAACCTATTTGTTAAAATACGATTTGTTAATGTCAGGAGTAGTCAATATAAATCTTATTTGGAAAGAAATATGTAACTAAGGAATAGAAAAGAACAGTTATATTTTTTGGTAGGCAGGTCTAAAATTATAGAAAAATCTTTAAGGCTATAGAGAGATAAAGATTTAAGTTGTGCTAGCATCAATGAAATTTAAGGCTGCAATCCTGCATATACTTGGGAGCGAATTCCACTAAATTCAATGAGGGTTGCTTCTGAGCCAACATGCATAAGATTGTAGCGTAAGTTCTTCAATATGTTATTTGTTTCTACTGATTATAGCTATTTTTCTCTTATTTTTGGCTCTTCAGATATGTATAATTATCAGATTTTCAGACTTCCCACTAAGTATATTAAGTAATCCTCTTTTTTTTCAATTAAACTTAATGAAACAAACATGGTTAGTACTACTTTTTTGAGTGTAAATTCCAGAAAGAATCCTCAGGTAACGTTAAAGATTTAACATTTATTCTGGCATAAACTTCTATGATTAACATGTGAATGTTGATGCATTGGCACATAGTTCACAAAAGCTTATGTCCTAATGAGTCTTACTAGGCTGTAGACGATTCTATTCTAATTGTACGAATCAGCTTTGGCAGTTGCACTATGTAAGAAATGACTGTTTTGTTTATTCTTTAATTAATTTGTTTCAGGCACAGGTTTTGTAGTAGATGCATTCCAGTATGGAGCGATTGAAGGCTGCAGTGCTTATTTCCTTACCCACTTTCATTCTGATCATTATGGTGGCCTAACTAAAAAGTTTACATTCCCAATATACTGCAATAAGGTATGTATGGCTAATGTAGACTCATTTGTAAAATACAAAACATGTAAGATACATCTTATCTGTGCATAGGATATTAATAATTATATGGAATTTTGGAACTAATTCCAACTAATTTTGAAACATATCAGTCAACAAATTGTGGGTTGCATGAGTGCCTTTCGTTTGTATCATTCTTTGTAAAGTTATTGCTGCCATTGCTAAATTATTATACTTTTTTATCCACTGGACCAGTGTTGTCAGGATTGTAAGGTATAATGATGACGTAGAGATTCCAAGTGTGGAAACTACAGTGTTGTCTGGCTTCAGTCAGTATAAACTGCCATGAGATGTAAATCATATATGCAATAACTGCTTTTCCCTTTTTTTCTTCTCTCATTTGTTTCATTTACCATCTTGCCTAATTAAAACCTTGTAATTAAGTCCAAATGAAATTTGTGCAAGAGATGTAAGTGGTTGAAAAACACTTTTTGTATTTTAGATAACTGGAAACTTGGTAAAGTATAAACTGAGAGTGCAAGAGCAATATGTCCATATCCTGCCAATGGATAAAGAATGTATAATAGATGACGTCAAAGTAGTGTTGGTTGATGCTAATCAGTAAGTATTTTTGAAAAAGTAAATGAAATGTAAATTAATTAAAATTATATGATTAATATATGTCAATTTATTTTGGGTTTTAATTCAAAATGCCTTTTCTCCTTCCTTCCTTCCATCCATTCATTCTTCTGGCAGTTGTCCTGGTGCTGCAATGATTCTTTTCTGTCTTCCAAATGGGACTGTAATATTGCATACAGGTGACTTTAGGGCAGATCCTTCTATGGAGCGCTGTCCTTTCCTGAATGGCTGGAGAATTCATACTGTTTACTTGGACACAACGTAAGTTTTTGATTAAGCATTTATAATATTGAAATATGGTGAGAGCACTTTGTAAACTACAAAAATATGCCAGGGTAGAATCATGGAGTCGGAAGGAATTATCAAAATTATCTAGACAAAAAACTCCTGTTCCCTACTGGGTTATGTCTAACATACAACCATCTCCTTCTGTGAAAACTTCATGTAGAAGACTGTTCTATTAAGACAGCATTCTTCTTCACGTCTAGCCTTAACGTCTGTTCTTGTACTTTTAATCCTTCGGCACTGGACATTTCTATTGTGGGACAATAGAATACAAGCCCATGCTTTCTTCTGTGTGACAATCCTTCAGATATTTGAAGACAGCTATTTAATTTTCCTAGGCTTGCATTTTGGTATAGTAACTGTGCCAGAACCTTTAACCATTTCCTGTACAGCTTGGTTTCCAGATAGCCCTCCTCTAAATTTGTTCATATTTCTCATTGCCCTTTTTGAACTATGGTGCCCAGAACTGTACACAGTATTCCAAATGAGGTTTGACCAAAGCAGAGTAGAATAGAACAATTGTTTCCTATTATCTGTGCTCTGTGTTCCTATTAATTCACCCCCAGATAGCATATACTGTTTTTGCAGCTGCCTCACACTTGTGGCTTATGTTTAAGATTCCTTTCATATGTACCATTGCAAGTCAAATTTCCCCTGTCCTAATCAGTACAAATAGGATTGAATGATGAGGATAAAAATTAAGAAAATATCCTCAAAGAGCTTAATTTACATTTTCATTAGATTATATTGTGTTTAATAGTATTGTATGGTAGCATATTGTTGCTTTGTTAAGAAATGTTTAAAAACCCTAGGATATCAATATATTTCTTAAATCTGCATGATTATTCAGTATAAAAATAGGTTCTGCTCATCTGTTTCTAATCACAGGGAAATTATAAATAAGGAACAATTGTTACTTGCCTATGTACTTTTTATCCATCCCAAGTTGTAAACTTTTATCACTTCTCTCTATTCGTTTTAGATTGCAAAATATAGGACAATAATTCTGTAGGAAAATAAAATACAAAAATTTTGCACAGGTTCTTCTATCGCTCTTGATATTCCTGAATCATCGTATGATTAGTTTTTGTCCCTCCAATGGTTTACAGCATTCCTAACTAATATTATTTTTTGCTATAGATTATGTCACTGAAAGCAGTGTCAGCTTTAGCAATTATAGAAAGAAATGCCGTCCATTTCCTATGCACAGATCACAGATGTGTCCTACTAATTGAGACAAAAGCATATTTCTGTCAACAAATGTGGCAAAAAAGAGACAAATTGAACAAATTATGAACTGTTTTAAAAGTTGTACTCAAAGCACTTAGCTATACTTCTCCCAATGATTATTTATTTTTGTGGGGAAAAATGAATGCACTTTTACTAGTCTCAATTTTTATCACTAAAAATACACAAACTAAAACAGAAAGGACTTTTAATTCCTGTTTTTCCCAGAAGTATGATTGTTGTCTTCTACATGTTTGTATATTGGCAGTGGAGCTACAACAACTCATGCATGTGTACTAATTGTTCCCTAAACTAGAAACATTGACTTATAATAATCCCTTTGAGTTTGATTCTTTTCACTAAATTATTTCTTGATACATATTTGTGATACTGTTCATCTGTTCCTATAAATAGAACAAGGCTAAAGGCGTTACTTCCTTTTTTCCATGAAAGCTAGATTTTCTAATATATCTTTTATTACTGTTTCCTAGGTATTGTAGTCCTGAATATACTTTTCCTTCCCAGCAAGAAGTGATTCAATTTGCTGTCAATACTGCATTTGAACGAGTGACTTTAAACCCACGGACATTAGTTGTTTGTGGAACATATTCAGTTGGAAAAGAAAAAGTCTTTCTAGGTAAGGGAGGGACTCTTCTAGTAAGAGCTTCAGAAATACTATATCCTATATATTTGAGCTGAACCTAATATTCAGCATAACCTAATTCGCTGTTTCTACTCATAATGTTACTTTCACAAAAATATCACAGCTCTAAAATAGTTAAAATCATACCCTATTGGAATTCTTGGCAAGCAGTTGAGAGGCAAAGCAGTGTATGTCATAAATGATTGGAGATGCCCCATTTTAGTAATGCTATAGTTTACGAATGCTTTGGAGATATTAATAGCCTTGTAAATGTAAGGGACTTTTTCAACATTTAACTCAGCTTTTTGGTATGTGGGGTAAGTTTCCAAATGCAGTGTAATTTATTTAAATGCTAAGTTGGAAAGTGTTGAAACACGCATGTCGGCCTTCCTAAAACTGATTATCTGGAACGAAATGAATCTTTTATCCACTTTTGGAATTCTTCATAGTCTATCATATTCCTATTTTTAAGCTGGCAAGCAGATACAATTTTTTCTAGTTAAACAAGAAAGAATAAATTACTGCATTTTTGGAGTATAAGACGCACCTTTTCCTTCCCTAACAGAAGGTGGAAATGTTGGGGCATCTTATACACCGAATACAGCCATTTTTGGCCTCCTGAAGCAAAAATGGGGTACACAGAAGGTTTGGGAGAGCACTCTGTAGAGTGGTGGAAGGCAAAAATGCCCCCGTTTTTGTGAAAAATAGGCGAAAAACAAGCTGTTTTTTGCAAAAACTGCATTTTTGCCTTCCCCAACCCACAGAGGCCTCCCAAACTCTCTGTGCACCCCATTTTTTGCAAAAATGGGTTAAAAATGGTCCGTTTGGGATGCTTGCAGAGTGTTTGGGATGCTTGCAGAAGGCTCCTGGGGCCAGGGAGGACAAAAACTTTTTTCTTACTTACCTGTTTGAAATCTTGGTGCGTCTTTTATACTTGTATGTCTTATAGTCTGAAAAATTAGGTAGTTCAATTTGAATGCTTAAATGTTTAAAAAGACGTTAATGAAAAATTTGGTTTCTTAGTTAAGGATAACATAAATTGTATCAGCTTCTATCTGAACCTTTCACTTATATTTGAGCTATTTTTTCTTAAAAATCTGAAAGTGTATTCTGAAACTTTAATATGAAAAAAACCTTGGTTTTGTTTCATAGTTTGTTTATTGCCCATTTTCAAACAATTGGATGAATTGGTAGGCAGGAAGAACAGATTGTCAAACTGGAGGAAGGTTTTACTAGCTTAGTTACATTTCCTGGGAATCCTCTCTATTCCTATTGAATTAGAATATTTTTATGAGTAATCAACAGAAGATGTGTTCAAAACAAACATATAGGCAAATTCTACCTTTAGGGAATTATCAGTGAAATACAAAAGTAAACTTACATTATTTTTTCTATTTCCATTTTCATGATGTCACTCCTGCAGCTATTGCTGAAGTTCTGGGCTCAAAAGTAAGCATGTCTCAGGAGAAATTCAAAACACTTCAATGCTTAGAATCGGCAACGATAAATTCCCTCATCAGTTTGAACTGGAATAATACTTTCCTGCATCTTCTGCCCATGATGCAGATTAATTTTAAGGTAAGATTTAAAGCTGAATCCCAGAGTAAGAAAATTCACATTATTCTACCTTAAGATACTATAATTACAGTAAATAAGATCCAGTTGCAAATTGCCATTATCATTATCTAATAATCTAAAAACCATTTATTTTCCATTGAAATAACTGGATATTATTTTCTGATTGTAGAATTTGCAGAATCATTTGAATAAGTTCTCTGAGAAATTTGATCATATTTTGGCTTTTAAGCCTACTGGGTGGACATACTCGGATGGATGTTGTTCTTTGAGTGATATCAAACCTCAGACAAGAAGAAATATCACTATATATGGTAATACAATTTCAAATTATTAATATGCTTAATTATCTTTTGTCAGTTTTCCATTACGGGTTGGAACCAAATAATCCATGAGCTAGCCAAGACGTTAAAGGGATACAAAATAGAGAGTGTTGCTTTAAAAGACACCTTATATTTGTCAGGCATTATTGTAAAATTTTTGGAGGGTGCATACATTTTGGGAAGGTAGAGCACTTTTTCTTTCCCAGCTATAGGCTTGGATTCAGACTTTTCTAATGTTTTGATTGTTCCATAACTTTTCTTGAGGAAACAGTATTTCTTTCATGGTTTTATTATTTATAATGCATTTTCTTATTTTCAGTCATCCTTTTCAGCATTTGATAGGTGCAATAAATTATTAAACAAAAAATAAATAAATGTGAAGGAGATTAATGATTGAACAGTAAAGATACTAGATAATTTTGCCCAGAATTTAGCTAGATACTCAATATGTAAATTACATGGAAATTTAATTAAAACATCAGTTTCAAGCTTTGTAAAGCACATTATGCTAAATTTCAGCTACTCATATTGACTATTTGTTTTTGTTGTTGTTTTATATGCAGGGATTCCTTACAGTGAGCACAGCAGTTTCCTTGAAATGAAACGATTTATTCAGTGGCTGAAACCTCAGAAAATTATTCCTACTGTAAATGTAGGAAATTGGAAAGTTAGACATGAAATGGAAAGGTATTTCAGAGACTGGAAGATGGAAGTTGCAGAATGGAATTAGGAAAGTAGGATCTTTATTACAATAATTATATGCCTTAAATTCTGATCAATTTTTCTGCATTGTTCTTTGACTCTGATTTACATGGAAACAATGTAGATGTATAGAAACAAATATATTCTATGTCAACAGACTATGATGTATTTTCAGAGTTTACAGCGTCCAGAAGAAATGAAAAATAAAATCAAGTAATGTAAAGTTATTAACATTTTACATTTTTATTTATTTATTGTACTTAAAAATAAATAAACAATCTGAACTATAGTATACATAAGTGTTGAAGTGTTTTAATAATTCACAAACCAAGCTTTGATAATTTGAAGATTCTATATTATCTTTGGTCTTATATGTCTCCTGTTGAAGTACTGGTATAATGTTTTTATTTATGTGTTGATCTAGGTTTTGCCAGCTTGCATCAATGGTTGTATTATCCACATGATTATTAATAACTCTAAGGTTAATGGCCATCAACATGTCTCTGTGCACATCAACACCAACTTTCATCTTTTAATCAGTTTTAGTTCTTTCTGGAGTAGGAAAATCTGATCACAGTACAGTATTAAATATGGATTTGTACATCATATGTTTATATAAATGTGCATAACATTTTAAATCCCTTTCATTGGTTCTAACCATTGATGAGACAAAATGCACAAGAGATTATCTTTCTATCAATCTTTCTATTATCTTTCTATAAATTATTCCAATTGTTTTCATTATTTTTAACATAGTGAAGGTAGATATCATACTTTCTTTTGTATTCATAAATTAAGCAACAACAATTCAGCTAATGCATACAAAAGAGAGAGAGAGAAAGAGAAAGAAAGAGAAATATCCTCTTTGATATCTGTGTTGGATAGATGGGATCCCGATTTCCACTTCATTGTCCTCTGCATATTGACCCATGCCAACTCCTCTGTATTGGTCCAGTGTCATCATAAAATTTGGACTTCTTCAACAGTTATATCTTAGCTTGCGAGCTAAATTTCTTATTTGCCTTTTTCTGACTTTTCCATGTACTCTTCCTGCCAGCTTCTTAACTTCCTCCACTCTGCAAACTGCATTCTGTGTATGAAAATCTTGATTCTTTTTTAGACTCAGACTGTCGCCCACAACTAGAGTTTGTAAGTCTGGAATAACAGATGGCCAACTATTGTTTAGTCTGGAATAACAAAATGGCCAACTTCTGATGTAATTCCTTTTTCCTAAGAAATCTCAACATGGAATTGTCTATTCACAAAGAACCATTTTTAAAAAGCATTTTATGAGTAAGGATGAGACACCATTAATTTTCTTTCTCATTTAGCTTCTTTTACGAGAGAGAATGCTTACTGTAGTCATTTTTACTCAGACTACTACCACCAAGTAACTTAGACTAAATGAGTCCACCAAATATCTAACCGTTTATAAATCTTGGAAAACTCTTAGCAAGAATAGGGCCACTCAATCGTTTCCTTCCTCCCTCTCTCCTGTAAGAGGATCATTTCCACGCATTAGGGGAGTTCAGTTTTTACTTCAAGTGTTCCAAGTGTGTAATTGCATGTTCTCAGTTTTTCACCCCTACTTTCATTGAGTATGTAGGTTAGTTGTCATATTTCAGATTACGTTCTGTCTATTTAGTTCACAGTTTTAAAAGAAAATTGGGGTACACAGTACTTAAGGAAAGAAATTGTTCTTATAATGATAAAATCAGAGTTACATGATGTATGTTATTTGGAACGAAATTGATTAATGATGGAAATTATAAGTTTGATTACTCAACAGGAATTGTCAAAATTATGGAAAACTATTATTACCAAGAGAATTCTACTTTTTATGTTGTCATAACTACAGTTTCTCAAAGTTAGTTTCTTGTAGATTAGAAAAATGAACAAAGATAGAATTAAACATTCACGTGAATGGGAGTATAAAATACATGTTTACGAAGGTATTTAAATTTTGGAAAATTGGAACAGAACATATTGTATTATGAATAGAACACATATCTTGTGAGCTATATGAAAACTAAATCATATTTAATCACCTGTACTCCTTTATGTCAAAAGGCAAGTCTCAGTATTTTTTTAAAAAGGGAAACAACTGTTTTTCCTCCCTGTTTTCCAGAGGTAAACTTTTTTTTACAGCTAAAAAAATACAGAATAGAAACATACAATTTGATGCACTATTAATGTTTTCCTTTTGAATATATAATTTGGATTTTAGCACAAAGTCAACTGTTTTAGCTGGATCAAAAGACTAAATACATACTAAACTCTTATTTATTCACCAGGAGTTTTTTTTTTATTAGGCTTGGAAGGTGCCAAGAATTTAATTGGCAGAGTGACATGATTCTTATGTAACTTAAGTTTTAGCTATTAGCTACTTCACCGAAAGCTCAAAGCTAGAAATATTTGGAATCTCTCTCCAGGTTTTGTTTCTTTGATGCTCACATTATTAATTATAGATATGATTCAAAATACCCATTACAAATGTGCCTATTTGTAAAGGAGTGAGACTACAGTGCTTCTATTGAGTTAATGAACAAATAAGACCACCTGTCAGTCTGGTACCTTTCAGGTGGGTTCGACATTTCTTGTGACTATGTTGGCTAAAAAT
>JANHFT010006344.1:33487-49259 GCA_032467955.1 Pseudoxenodon macrops
GCCAAGAGGTGCCAGGCAGCTGCTCTCTTGCAAGTGGGATGGGAGTTTTTAGGCAAGGGGGAATGGATGGGAGGCGGCCGAGTGCCAAAAACACTGGGGGTGGGAGAGGCAGCTCCACATCAGCTCAGCTGATCCGCGGGTCCGGTTTAAGGGGCCCAGCTGCCCCTGGCTGACCGGGGAAGGGAATGGCTACCTGCTATGCTGGCCCCACCCATCCCTTCAGGAGGGCTTATTTTCGGGGGAGGACGTATATTTACGCCCACCCCAAAAATCAGAGTTGGTCTTATTATCGGGACAGGTCATATTTTTGGGAAAACACGGTATATGCAGTGCAATACATGTGCAGATCTGTACATTGGAGAAACAAAATAACCACTTCATAAACATATGGCACAACATAGAACAAACCCATGAGGACCAGATTCAGCAGTCCATCTGCATTTGAAAAACAAAGTCCACTCTTCTGAAGACAGGAAAGTCCACATTCTGGACAAAGATGACAACTGATTTGAAAGAGGGATCAAAGAGAATATCTACACTATAATTGAACATCCCTCTTTCAACAGAGAGGGAGGGATATGACACTACCCCTCTCCTGTTTACAACACAGTCCTTTCAGCAGTTCTAAGAAGGTTCCAGAACCATTTGCCCTATTCAGGTGATATTGAGGGCATAGGGTGGCACAATGACTCTCAGAAAGAGTGTCAATGACCAGATGACTGCAAGGAATTCAGAACTGAAGAAGCTTCTTGGATGAAAGGCAAAATCTCTTCAAGGAAAAACAAAATTCAGTTGCCTTTTGAAAAAAATATCTTTGGGACAACCTTGAAAGTATAGTCCAACCTAGTGGTGTGATTCAAGTAATTTAACAACTGGTTCTCTGCCCTAATTATTTCTTCCAACAACCAGTTTGCCAAACTGCTCAGAATGTTAACAACCGATTCTCCCGAAGTGGCACAAACTGGATGAATCCTACCACTGGTACAACCTAGTATGTAAAGAGCTTTATAACACTTTTTAAAGGGATTATTAGAGAGAGTACAGATTTAATGGATAAACTGAGTTACTTTTAAGAATCAGTTTTGTAAGAAATGCTGGAGGCAACGTATTCTATTTTGTACAAGCACTCCAACTTTTGCATTTAGTTAAGGGAATCTTACCTAAGTCTTTTTCGTTAATAGTACATTGGTGGAATTGGGCAATCAAATGTCCAAATATTTCTGGATTCCACATGTATTAATGCAGAATTTTGTCTCCATTAAAATTCTGCACAACCTGAGACTTGTGAAAAATGAACCTGTTAAAAATTTGTTAAACTTCATTGGACTTTTGTCTTTTCTCAACAAAATATTTTCAGATCCATTACTAAAGGAAAAAAATGAGAGAGAAATTCTTCTGGCACACTGTGGTAGCAATTCCCGTTAATGTATTATTAATAGTGAAATATCTTCCCTTTTATGACTACAGGACTGTAACTTGTTGCTTGTATCCTTACGACTTTTATTGATATTGTTTCCTGATTGCCTATTTGTAACCTAAGACTATCATTAAGTGTTGTACCTTAGGATTCTTGACAAATGTATCTTGTCTTTTTATGTACACTGAGAGCACATGCACCAAAGATAAATTCCTTGTGTGTCCAATCACACTTGGCCAATAAAGAATTCTATTCTATTCTATTCTATTCGAATATGGCCAATGGCCAAGGCCATATTTCAGGGGTCAAAAGAAAATAAGACCCTGTCTTGTTTTCGGGGAAACACGATAACTTCTTGTTACTATTCTAAGTTTGAAAAATTATGTAATAATTTAACATGGTTGTACTATTATTTTTTAATCATTTAAAATATTGTCACCAAAAACAATGATCTGAGTAGGAGAATAAATTTGCAGAGATCAGTTGTCAGATTGGTGAACTGAACAATTGAACTCATTTTTTCATTGATTTCCTTCTGCAGATAGGATAACAAACCAGTAAAACCATAACAAAGTAAATCTGATTGTTCCCTGGCTGATTGCTAAGTACATGAAAAAGATATAGTCTTATGATATACTTACACTGTTCTTTTATCCCATTAAGGACACTTGCATCCTGGAACATGCAAAATCTCTGAATTTGGGAGTCGATTAATTGTCAGTTTTACCTTGGGAGCGAAAAAAGTAGGAACGGTGATTATAGTGTTATAGTTTATCTTGTACTTTTGGGAGTAGTAAGATAATAAACATTTTTTCAGATCTAAACTACGAATCAGCATGCATTTCTGTAATAAACACTGGAGATGAGAAATGTATACAATTCTGATGATTTAGGCCTGCAGCAGCAATGAATTTTCTTGCCAGACAGTTTTATGAAGTTGTGTATCATTAGCATCTTGATGGAGCTCATGAAAAATATATTGGCAACAAAGTCCTGAAATGAATGATTTCAGCAAATATTTCTAATGTTAAGACACAGAAAAGTAGATGAAGAAAAAGCCAAGAATTACCACTGCCATAACAATGGGCTTAATTCTCTGTCAGAGTGATTTTAAAACAAGATGATTTTAAAATTCATCTTACAAATTGTGGTATGACTGGGGATAGAAAGGAATGTTAGCTTGTTCCTTGCTACAAACAGAAACAAATTGTAGGCCAGGCCTGCTGCTTGAGATTCATTTCTAGTTTAAAAAAACAACACATTTCAGTTTGTTGATTCTCCTCATCAGGAGTTAGAATATTCTGGATATTTCACAAAATCAGATTATGTGTTGTTGCTGATAATAATGGTGGTATTTAAAAAGATTTAAGTTATTGAAAGGAACTAGTTTTACAAAAAAGAAAGCCTTTTAGTTTTTACTATGCTTGCTCGCTTTATTTCTAAGGTCAGGCTTAAGTTTAAAAAGGGATCTATGGCTAATGAAACCAAGCTGGGAGGTGAATGGGGAGAGATGGGTAATACATGATCACTTACCATCTGGCTGGATATTTCTAATTGTGGATTAGCAATTTGTAAGTGGATAGATGAGGCAATTTTCTATTGATAATTTTGCATAGATTTTTTATTATTTAGTGCTAAGCTTTAGTCAATTGCTATTTCTTACCTCTTTTCTTGTGGATCTACTTATGAACCAAAAGATTTCATCCATATCTTTGATTTGCAAATCATTCACAGCCACTATATGATCTCCTTGGTGAAATATGCATCCTAAATGATATGGATCTTTCCATTGAGAAATGCTGCAGTAAATTAGAGAAGGAACAAACAGTAGACATTTTAGATTTCTTATCTAACCTGATCTGGAAATGAACAGAGAAAACCACCTTAGACTATAGTTTTAAGGGTGCATTCCCTTACTGTTGGCAATTTTTGTTGAAGTTGCTGGGATCTGATCATGTTGAATTTCATTGCACAGCACATCTGTCAGGCTAGCATTAAAAATGTTAGAAATGGAATGAATTTCAGAACTGTTCATTTATTAGGGCCAGGAAGAGCAATTACCAGTAATTAAAAGTAAAATTGTCTGCAAGTGGGGAATAGAAGGCTATTACTATATTTAAATATTCCACACCAAGTTATTATACAGTCATATACCAACTCTGTTGTGATCTTAATATCTTGCAGCACGCTATACTTCAATATGTTCCAAAAATTAGCAACAGAATTGATGCTCAATGAGTGAACTTGGAGAAGCATTTGCTTTCATGTGTATGTGTGTGCATGTGTGCATGTATGTGTGCATCATGCTTGCGTGTTATTAAAATAAGTTTGTCAGTCAAGAACAAACAGAAGATCTGTTATGCAAAGATTTAAAATTATTATGGACCCAGAAGTTGATTTCTATTTTATATCAATTACTTAATTAAAAACATCAGACATACTTTTCTGAATTATTGCACAGAGTATCAGGTATTAAATCTCATATTAGCCCTGTGAGGTAGACCAAGTTAGGAAAAATTCTCCTCAAGAAATACTGAAAATCTACTATATTGATATAGACCAGTGTAAATGCTGGCTGAGGGAATTCTGGGAATTGAAGTCCATGTATTGTATCTTAAAGTTCTTGAAGCTGAGAAATAGTGATTGAAGGTCTTGACAGTGTTTTTCCTTTCTTAATTTTTATCAACTTCCTTTTTCTGGTGTTAATACATGATATGATAACTACTACAATCCTAATGGAAATATTTGGATATTATTAATCTCTTTTCCACTTTATTTCTTGGATCCTTCCTTCTTTTGCCAGTCCCTGATATGATGGGCCAGTCATTGATACCGATTGGCCTCTTTGCCTGTCAACACTACAAGATGAGTGGGGAAAGAGATATTTTTCAATGTCCAAGCCTTCAATACGAAACATATAGTTTTCCATTTGGTTTGAAAAGAAAAGAAAATAGATAAAAGATGTGATACTAGAAGCTGGCCATTTTGTTTGCAGCTAATCAAATTTCATATTTCATTTTGTTATTAACTGATATCTGGAGGTGGCTGCTGAACTGATGGTAGACTCCACCGCCCCCGCCCCCCATTACTCTGCTCTCCACCCACTATCTTTTTGGTTATCATATTGATGTATTCTCCTTTTGTTCTTTTACATTGTTTGTTTTATTTCTCTATTGTGTTATTTCTGTTCTGTTTATACTCCTTTCATTTTCTTCCTTTTTATTATTGTAAGCTGTATGGAGCATCCCTATGGCAAGATAGGTGGCAAATAAATTTAACAAATAAATAAATGAATGACATATACAGTATTAGTTATTAATAAGGTGTAGCATGGCAGTCTGTGAATGATTAGAATCTAAAGTTGTAGCATTACGATAGTTTTATTGATACATTTTTCCCCACAGACTCCTACTTTTGATGACGTTAAGCAAGTAATGCAATGTTGTTAAGAAGAAACCTGTTACTTAATGTTTTCATAATTTGGAGAAAGATTGTGGTAGAGAAAGTGTGACACCTTGTGGTTTACCAAGGCAGTAGAACTTTAAAAACTTGCCAGTTTTTTTTTTTTTTGGTTTACTTTTTAAATTTCATCCTGAGTATCTATTGTGGGAAGAATGATCAACCCCATATTAGGTCTCTGGCATTATTTCCCCCCAGTTGAATTTACTTTAATACTGATGACAAGATACTCAAGAGAGCAATGCAGTTCAGCCAGCCTGGACTGCAGAGATCTGTCCACCAATTTGGTTTTTTCATATGTACTGTAGGTTCTCCCTAAGGAGGAAAACACTTCAATTTCCTTTTACTAGTGTCAATTCTGATGCTATGAGATATAAATATAAAAACTATTTACTACTGCATTGTCTTCAAAATTTAATGTTTTTGCATTTGAACAACTCTTTTCACATGTTTTCCAAGTTACTTTTTGATCGCAAAAAAGATCTGTGAAATCTATAATAGATTTCTAAGATCCACCAAATGGTAGCTGGAGACATTATAACTATGAAAGAGAATGCCCCTACATAAGTCTTAAATCCTGTCATTTCTTTTCAGCACAAGAATTGAGTGCATACTCTTGATGCTTAAAGTTATGCATCTTAATTTCCATATATTAATTATCTACACAACAGTTCCATGAAAAAGTTTTCATTTCCCAAAGATAAACATTCCAGTATTCAAATGTCTTTTGGCAGGATTTAGTTTCCAGACAGTGTTTATCTTTGCTTTCAGGGAAGAGGGAGCTCTTTTAGTGAATCTATTTCACTTTATTTCAATGCTTCTTAAAGCAATAATGATGCCCTGCTGACTAATTAAATTCATCTTGCTATGATTTGCTGCAGGTATATAATCCATCTGAGATCAGATCCTCAATCCTTTTCATTTCAAGCTATGTTGCTTTGCTTCTTATAAATTTTATGTCTTTTTTTCCATTTTGAGATACTTAAAATCTATGTCTCGACAAGTGTACGATAAGTGTAAAATAACAATGTTAAAAAGCATGAAATCTTAAAATGTTAAAATAAATAAAGTCCATAAAATTAACTTATACATAGCTGTTCAAATTAAAAGAATTAAGAATTAATTAAATAATTTAAATGAAAAGAGCTACTTCATGACTTTAAAAAGAATTTTTATAAGATTCTTTGACAAAACTGTATGGAAAGACCTGAAATATATTTTGTAATGTTGGAACTAGCTAATCAAATTAATTGACTTTAGTTAATGAACAGAGGAGTATCTGGCTGGTCTTTTCTGGACTTGAAAATTAAATTAGGCTGTATTATGGAAAAGAGACCTCAAAGGAATACCATTCCTGTATGACTGAGAAGTTGAGGGTCATAAACTGTTTCCATAATACTGCCAAAAAGCAGCACTGTGGATTTGTCCATGAATTCACCAAAAGTTGGACTCATTTTGAAAGTGACTTTGCTACTTTTAATAGTTAACCAACCCCACATTAATTATGGTAGTTGGAGCTGTCTCTTGTGAAAGAATATTTGATGATGAGAAGATGGCATTACTAAAAATAACCCATGCATTTATTTTGGCCTGACAGCATATTAATTATGATAAAGCAATATATTTTGTTAAGCCAGCAAGAGTCTTATCAAAGTCCCTTCAATGTAATCTTTGTTGAAAAACTGTAATTTGATTTTGATTGTTTAGTTGGATGATTTATTTTAAGAAGGCAAGTAGTTAACACGTTCCCCACCTCCCAAAACAATTCAGCTGATTGTTTTTTAGAAGTTTAAATAATAAATACAGTAAATAATTAATAGGTTTTAAATAAAAGACTTTACCATATGCATCCAGAAGCTTTTACAAGTGTTAAGTACGAAATAAGATTATTCTGGGGAAGAAGAATATCCACCTGCTCCAACTGGTTATCATCTCTGATTTTACTGAAAGAGAGGATGAAATCCAGAATATAGAACTGTCTGATCAGAACATATGCCATTTCAACCTATTGCTATTCATGCTAATTCTTAAGATAGAAAACATATACTAAAATCAATAGCAAGATATATAGCTGTCTAGACTGGCCTGGGAAACATCCAGCCAGATATGGTTCAACTCTGCAGCAAACAGATTTGAATAATACTTTAATTTTGCATACAGTTGAATTTCTGCCCCTTCCCATATAATTATATTTTTATTTAAAAATTTATCTTTCCAAATTAATATCTCTTTCTCCTCTTTGATATGGCAGGAATACAGGATGCTGATAAACCAAATACAGATATATGTCACAACCAAAGAAAAGGCATTCAGTAAGAAGGAAAATTTGACTTTTTTTAAATTTCTCCTCTATCTCTCTTAATATGTAAATAAAGGAGCAAATTTATGCTTTGTTGAATTCATTGAAGAAGATGATGGAGAGATAAAGTTAAACATTACTTCCTGGTTCACATAATGAAACAACATGCTAACTTTAAAAAGTTGTTTATTAGCTGCCAATGTGATGTTTATCTATTTAGAATTGGAACAATTTGACAATGTTTCCTTTTAGAGCTCAACGTTTTACAATCATGAAGGAAATGACTGTATTCAAAAGAAAATTTTACCTGAGAATAATGGACAATTGAACCACTGTTGAAAAGAAGATTTTGGGTGTTTTTTCAGGTTTTGGTTCGTGTTGACTATTTTCTGCCACTTGTATATCTATCTGATTTGGGGGAAGGATCACTAATTCATTATTGACATCTTTTGGCTTTATTTTATCTTCCACCATTTCTGGAATCCTGGGGGAGAGATAATAATAACTTTAAAAGACATTCAACAATCAGGTCCTCAAATCTCTTAACCTCTGGACAATCACCTGAAGAGCAACACTTGAATGAAAGCAAATCAGGTAAAATTAAGAACAAATTTAGGATAATTCACGTAAAGTTTAGCTAAAACATGTGATAGTTTACTCATTAACCTCATGGCAGGGGTGGACTCCGGATATTTTTGCTGCCGGTTCGCGCTGGGTTTCGCTGCGTGTGCGTGGGTATGCAGCAATGAAAAACTAAGCTGCTGCGCTTGCACAGAAGCAAAATCCCAGATGGTGCCCACAGAGACACTGACGGGACCAGCTCCATGACGTCATCACCAAGTTACTACCGGTTCTATAAAACCGGATAGAACCAGTAGGAACCCACCTCTGCCTCATGGTCATAAGTCATGAATTTCTAAAGTCAGTCTTTTGACATGTATTGAAACTACATTAACTAATGTAGTTAAGGGAGCACAGTTATGTTGCATTCTTCTGCTTTGTGGTTTATTTTCTCAAAATTGAAAATTCTTCCTGAATTTTTCTTTTTCTGAGCCTTCACTTATTTGGAGATCCAGATTTTTATTTGCTTCTTGTTCTAACTCAAATAATTATGGGTGATTCCATATTGGACAGTTATATATGCCTTTAAGTCAATGTTGAATCCTGTCAACTTCCATATTACTTCAAATATTGTTATTAATAATAAACTTTAAATGCTATGTTATGCCATACAGCAAACATCAAGGTCACATACTTATTTTCTTGTTTGGCCATAAGGAAAAACTTAGTCTATTTTATTAGCACGTTTTGCTTAAGCACAACTTGCTATGTCATTCTCATCAACACTATGTAGCTAGCATTAAATACAGATTATTTAAAACAAGCCTACCTGAAATCCACTGGTTGTATTTAACTCTGATTTGATGTGACGTTTGAATTTAGCCACTGCGTTATTTACAATTGGCTTATGTACAAGCATAGCAAGAGAAAACAAAGTGTGTAACCAGTGCAGAAAAAAGAATAGCAGTTTATTTCTTTAGAAACTTATTGATTATGAGTTAAATATACAATCAATATGCAATTAGAATTATTGGTAATAATTAGCATTATTCTGACTGTGCTAGTATTAATATCGGAAGTTAGATTTTAATTTTGGTACTGATCTCCAGTCTTACATCAGTCTGAATTCAGGAGATACAATTAACCAAATGTTTATATGCTGATAGTCCTTTTGAAATATAATTGTATATCAGCAAGACTGAATGTACATTTTCTGATGCAATAAAGATTAATTTAAAATAGAAAGAACAGAGAAGAGGAACACAGGAGCCGAAACTGAACCCTGGAATTTTCCCCTACAGTCCGAAACTCCTTCTTCCTCCTCTAAATATTTGACCTATCTCCCCAGCCCTCATGCTTTCAGAATTCTCATTCTCTCTCTCTCCCGAGCAAGTAACCAATCGAGAGAAAATCATTCACAATATTTCCTGCCCATTCACAGCTGACTGTGCCAAGTTGTTCTAGACCTGAAACAGCTGTATTGTCCATTTAGGAAACAACAGGAACCAAGCACTTCCAGTATGACTACTAGATATGAGCTGCACAATAAGATATTGGATTTTCTGTCATCTATTGCCATTCTGGTTTTGAAGCCAACTTTGGTGGTCTTACCTGCAACATGCATAATCAGGAGAACTTTTAAAGTATTGCACTTATTGTTGACTTTGCTACTCATATGGAAAGAAAGTTGTAAAAGAAATGCATAATATTTGTTTCAGGAAAGAAACAACTTATTGCTAGCATACTTACAAATCTTTCATGGACATGTATTCTTTAGTGCTACTGAGCTTTTCATTGTCTGAGATGGTAGATAGTCCCAGATTGTTAAATCCATCACTCACCTCATCCAACTTTGAAAATAAATGATATACAATTAATAAATGTATATCTTATACACTCTTTGTACACAACTATCACCAACTAAACTTAATAGTTTCTAGATTTGGATTCTGTGGGAATATTGATACAGACTATGTCATGTCCAATCGGAGTCTGAATCTGCGGGGGAAGATGAACTGAAACAAGAACTGACAGAGATGGAGAGGCTGGCTCCGTTGGCCTTGGAGCCAAGGCTTTTCTGAATTAGTAAGGCCTGCAGACAAGGAGAGCTCAAGAGAAGAGCAAGGAGGGAAGAGAGACGGGGAGATCAATGCAGCTAACTTGGCTTATTGGACTGCTGTCCCTGTTTGCGGTTTGATTAACCTGGCTTATTGGATTACTTGCAGCCAGAGGCTTCTGAAGGTGCGTGTGAGAGCTTTGCTCCAGGACTTGTAGTGAATGTGGGAAAGTTTGGGGGCATAGTTGGAGCAATAAAGGGGAATTAGACGTGTTCTCTGGTTGTGTTGCTTTCGTGCCACATGCTGGGTCATCACACTCTATCTGGCTAAAGTTAAAACTGTTTCTTAGTAATGAAGCAAAATAAAATGCTTAGTAATCAATTTAGTTTCTAAAAAAATCTCAGTATAACTGTGGCTGCTGAAAATCTTAGAATATAGTTCAAATTGATTTTGACAAAAAAGATGGCAAAAGGAAAAATAGGTTCATTTCATCTGCCCTGCTTAAATCAAGCTTTTTGATTTGACCAAAGTGGTCCCTAGCGAATCAGCATTATATATATATAATACAGACCTATTTTTTCTCATTTATGGCTTCCTTCCTGATGTGGTGCGCATAATGCTTAAATTATCTGGGATCATGTTAAACATGAGATCTATTGGGGAATAAGAATCTACTATTGAGATATTAAAGGAGATAACATACACAAACACATACTTGTGTGTGTGTAAATAAATATTATGTTAAATATTGTATTTATTTATGCAAACATCTGTATTGTGCGTATTCCATGGCTATCCTAATCGATAAATGGGAGAGCATGCCATTCTGCTTACCTGAGCTAAAATACTTCTTGGAGAAGCATAATATTCTTCTTTGTCTTTTTCTTCCTGTTCTTCAACAGGAATAGTTGTCAGTTGCCTCTAAAACAATAAATTATTCTTTACTCAATAACATTTGAGAAGATAAAATAAATGTTAGCTATAAAAACCAGCACAGAACAGTGAGGTGCCTCTTATTTCCTTATTAGAAAATCAGAAATGAAGTTCATAAAATGGAGGTCACTGATTAAAATATATTTATATGTTAAATTGTGGAAAACAAAGCCAAATTAAAACCCCTCTCTGCCAGTTGGTATAATTTGTCTATTAAGTACAGTAATAAGAGCTATTGATGTAAAAGATGATACATGGCAAAATGCTCAGATATCTACAGAACATTATCAAGCTACTGCATAGATCCTATATACATTTATTTTGTATAGAGTCTGGCCAAAAGGCAAAACATCTGCATACTGCATTGTTTTACTAATCATTCATTCATCAATGCTGTCAAACATTACCATATTTGTAGCTTCACAAGAGTAAAAAGAACCAGAAATAAAGTAACAATTGGTAGGTAGGTAGCAGTAGTGGGATTCAATTTTTTTTACTATCGGTTCTGTGAGTGTGGCTTGGTGGGTGGGGTGTGGCTTGGTGGGTGTGGCAGGGGAAGGATACTGTAAAATCTCCATTCCCTTTCCACTCCAGGGGAAGGTTACTGCAAAATCCCCATTTCCTCCTGATCAGCTGGAATTCAGGAGGCAGAGAATAGATGGGGGCAGGATCAGTCAGATGTGGTATTTACTGGTTTTCCGAACTACTCAAAATTTCTGCTACCACTTTTCTGAACTACTCAAAATTTCCGCTACTGGTTCTCCAGAACTGGTCAGAACCTGCTGAAGCACACCTCTGGTAGGTAGGTAGGTAGGTAGGTAGGAAGGAAGGAAGGAAGGAAGGATAGCTTGTGAAATTGTTCCCCTTATTACAAATAATGAAATATTGTTAACAAATATTTCAGATAATCCTGATGGACAACATATCCAATATCAGTTTCTGAACTCACCAGGCGTTGTAGGAGTTTTCTTGGTGACTCATAAATATGTAATTCTTCCTGGATTTCTGGACAACTAGGGTCTGAGTTCGGCCTTTTTTTGTAAGCTGATGTTGCTATGTCCTATGCCCCAAAGAAAACAATTAATCACTAAATGGCTTTATTTCAAAGTGCTTAATTAACAGTAATAGCCGAAAATCTGAGATAGAGAATTAATATAAACAGACACTTTCACTTTAATTTTTAATATGTTACAATTATTGAAGAAGTAAAGGTTTTTTTTACTTCCTGGCACAGTCAGGACATTCTGTTAATATTGAGCATACTGTGGAAGAAGAGATGGGAACTATTCGGAAAACAATGTTTCTCGATCTTGGGGATCTTAGGAAGTGTGGACTTTGAATTCCCAGGATTTTCCAGCCAGCATGCTTGGGATACTATCTAGTTGATGATTTTGGACAGTGGTGGACTGCTGCCGGTTCTGACGTTTCGAGTGAACCAGTAGTTCCCCCGCCCCTGCCCTATTCTGTCTTATATTTCCTTCTTTCTGGCTCAGCTGATTTGCACAGCACAGCTGATTTCCGAGCCTCCGCTGTTCTACCTACCGAGGCTGCCTTAGAAAGTAAGCAGCTGAGCTTCAAATTGCTGTATTTTGAATGCTGTGTGCAAGCATGCAAAGCACACGTTTGTGTGCAAAGCACATGTTTGCGCGCAATCACCAAACCGATTCTTAAACCGGTTGCAGCCCACCACTTATTTTAGCCCATCTCAGATAAGAAATAAAAAATGTTGAAAGAAAAGAGAACAAATATTCAGTCCTTGCTTTGTTCTCATGCCACCTCAAGTATTGATTTGAAAAAATCATAAATATCTAGAGTTATCATAAGAATGGAAGAAAGCCTGATCAAGTACATTGTTCTCAAAACCCTTAAAACAAGCTAATAAAGACTAGGTATGCTTAGTGGGAATATAAGAGAAATTATTGGGAGAAAGAATGAAGAATGAAATCAAATTTGTTAGGAGAGGGTATTTCTGGTCTTCTTAATATCTTGTCCCTTTATGTTAAATAATTGGCTTGCAATTAAGGTGGATATGTCTATAAAAGTCTATAAAATGAAATACTTACTTCATATTTATTGCCAAGACACTGATTCTTTTTGGTGATAGAGATAGTATCCAAGTCATCAAGACAGGCTGGGACAGATTTTGACCGACTTCTGACTTTCAGTTTCTGATTCAAAATTTAGACAACAAACTTTATATACTTTATATACGTTTATAAATCATAACAATTGTTGATCATAACAGCTGAAGACATGTTTTTGCAAATATTTGCAGGCAAGTAGTGTGTAGGATATCTTTTTGGCAGATTATTTGTTATTGCTTGTTCCTGTTTATTTTACATGTTTCCTTATTTTGTAAACCAATTTACGAATTACTTGAGACTCACAAAAATGGGCAGTGTATAACCTGTGTTATAAATAAATGGCTATATTCTTTTTTTGAAACTGCAGATGCCCATAATTAAGATCCACATGCCCTTCCATCCATCTAGGGTGGCAAGTATCTTCAGAAAGTTATGCAAAAGTTAGCAAACGCTAACTTTTGCATAACTTGTCATTTAACCCTCAAACATTTTGTTGTGTTGAAAACGTCCAAATTGTCTTTTCTAAGTGAAGAGGCATTACTTTGACATATAAAATTGTGTTATTTATCTATGAGCTCTTGCTATTAAACATTTTGCAACAGGGATCATTGTGGCTGATCAGATAAGCCTTTTTCTGTCTTGGTGCCTTTTTGGAAACAATGCAAGGATTGTATTGCAAAGCTACAATAGTCCCAGGTGTGCTGACCTTTCAATGAAGGTTCAGATCTTTTCCAGGATGTTCCCTGAAGGGAAATAGTGTTAGTTCTTGGGTTTTCACCCTTTTTTTTACTGCATTGTATGTTATTTTAAATTGTATGCCACCCAGAGCATTTATGTAAATGTGATTTATAAATAAACGAAAGTTTTCTCTTACTAGCAAAGACTCACTAGTAATCAATTTTAGGATTGTTAATAACATGGGAGATTGATTATTAGGTTTAAGCTAATCAAAACTTCATGTGACACTTAAGGTTGTTAAATTTTAACAATAGTCACAGTCTGCATAAACCATCAGGTGCCTTCCTTATATTATTTAGTTCGTGTTTTTTAGATAAGTTTAATTTATTGTTTTACTGTTTTTATGATTGTTTTATAGTTATTGCTTTCATTGTTGTTGTGAGCTACCCAGAGTTTCTTAAAATATACTTATTTTTTATCCAATAGCAAAGATGGGTGTCCATATAAATCTTTTAAATAAATACAATACAAGACTGTTTTATATTTGATGTGTTAGAACAGAATAGAATAACAGAGTTGGAAAGGACCTTGGAGGTCTTCTAGTCCAACCCCCTGCCTAGGCAGGAAACCCTACACCACTTCAGATAAATGGTTAACATCTTCTTAAAAACTTCCAGTGTTGGAGCATTCACAAGTTGTTCCACTGATTAATTCCATGTTCTTCTTGTATTACTCACTCTAACAAGATGGCTTCTGAACAGAGATAGCTTATAGTGTGCTTACTACAAGAAACTACATGAAACATGCGGGTATCTTATATATGTGGGGGTCTTATACATGGGACAATATGGTACTTTATTTATTATTATTATTATTATACTTCTATACGAACCATCTCACTGAGGCAACTTTAAGCTAATTTATCAACTCTAAATTAATTCATTGACTGCAAAATTTCTCCTGACTGATAAGCTTTTCTTCCAGGCTGGGTTTAAATCAATAAACCATGTCAGTTTAGGATACTTCTCAGTTGTGTTCAATGGGGATCATTTCACGTGTCAAAATGCTCAAAACACTGCCTATCTTTTTTTCCCCTCTTGATTTTAATGATAATCTGGATGCTGAAATAATGCCCTTTTATTGCCTACCAAGAATTTCATAAGAACAAGAAGTCTCTTTTTTGTTGAAGGATTGCTTCATTGGGTGGCATCGTCCTGTTGAGCTGATTTATGAGTTCAAGGCAATTGTTGAGAAGAATAGATGAGCTCTTGACAGAACATGAAGAGTTGAGGTCAAATCTAAAGGGCATTGTGGTGGATAAATCAAATCTTATTAACTTTCTTTTTGCTGAAATCCTAGAAGGATAATACCATTTTTATTAGTAATAATCTTTCGCTGGGACTAGATAATGACTTTGGATCTTGATCCTCTCCCTTACATTTGCTGCCAAGAGCCAATATATTCCATAACTGCTTCATTGGTGACAAACCAATACCTCCATTCTTTTCTTAAATAAAATATCCTAAATAGCAATAACACTTAGACTTATATACCGCTTCACAGTGCTTTCACAGCCCTCTCTAAGCTGTTTACAGAGTCAGCCTCTTGCCCCTAACAATCTGGGTCCTTGTTTTACCCACCTCGGAAAGACAGAAGGCTGAGTCAACCTTGAGCCTGGTGTGATTCAAACTCCCAAATTACAGGCAGCTGGCAGGCAGCAGAAGTAGCCTGCAGTACTGCACTCTAACCACTGTGCCATTGTGTAATTGCATTTTAAAAATAACAGGGCAAGCATTTTCCTTGTTCTACCTATCCAAAACAATTCATAGCCAGCTTAGTTTTCCATATCATATAACTGTTTGCTGGTTGAGTGGAGTGAATTACTCACAATGTCCTCCATTCATCCATTCAGGATGAGATCAAGGCCAAATTTTTTGATGGCAGCTGAAGTTAAGGGCTCAGACATCAGCTGAGCTACCTTCTTACAGGTGTATCTCCAACTATTAGAAATCAGGTTGCTACATTTGGGTGCTGTCATTGAAACTCAGAAAACAATATTTAAGTTCTTTTTTATTTTGAGTGTTCCTATTATTTTTTATTATTTTTTAATTAATTTTTTACTTTTTAAAACAACAAAACATGACAAATACCAACACATAACATATATTTCCTTTTTACAACAGCTTCGTAACGGTAATCTTCTATTATTTACATTTCCCCCCTCTAATCTTCTTTAAATATCTTTATCCTTATTGTCCCATTTATCTCTTATTTCTATAGTAAT
>JANHFT010006344.1:49359-60734 GCA_032467955.1 Pseudoxenodon macrops
CTAAGAGCCCAAGGCTGTTGGCACCAAGGCAGCTCATGCCTCCCGCTGCTTTGAGCTCAGAGCTGTAAGCCACATCCATTCCAAGTTGCAGTTTACTCACAAGCACCATTGGCCAGGAGAGGTGGGGAGAAAGATGAGGGGGCAGCATGGTCGAGGGCACAGGAGCTGGGCATGGGCAGGCAGATTAGAGGACACTGGCAGATTGCTGGCTTGCTCACTCAGCTGCTTGCCACCTTTATCATCACTGCCACCTCCTGCTTGTGCACATCAAGGAGGCCGAGCAGCAGTGGGGTTGGCACAGACCTCCTGAGCCGCAGGAAGTGGCTGCCAGCGATGCCCTCAGGTGAAGATATTGTGAGCAAGGAGGTTGTGTGTTACATTTAAACATAAATGTGTTACTTTTGTGGAGATTGCAGGATTGCCTCACCACTTCAGCATGTGGCTCATTGTTAGATGTTAGATTCCCACAACCCACATCAGTTCAGGGGTTCTTCCCCCCCCCCAGGACAGAAAGATAGGGAGAGGGAGGGAAAGAGAGAGAGAGGAGAGAGGGAGAGGGGAGAGAGAGAGGAGAGACAAGAGGGAGAGAAGAGAGAGGGGGAGGAAGAGAGGAGAGAAAGAGAAAGAGGGAGGGAGGGAGGAGAGAGAAGAGAGAGAAAAAGGGAGGGAGAGAAGAGAGAGAAGAGAGGAAGAGAAGAGAGAGGGGAAGAGAGGAGAGAAAGAGAGAGAGAGATGTTGTTTGTAACCTCCTTCGGGCTGAGAAGAACTGATGCAAAAGTTTTCTGAAGTGGACCACTAGACTCATAAACAACTTAAATAATGATCTAGTAAAAAGAAAAGTCAAACAAAAGCAAATAAAACACCCCCAGGAGCAAAACAAATTAAAGTTTAATTTGTATGTATTATTTAATGGATTGCTAAATTGGCAAAATGGACTGCTAAATTCTCCTTAGTTCTAAGTTGCTTCTCTCCTTGGTTAGTTTCCACCCATTCCTTCTTGTCCTACCCTCAGGTGCTTTGAAGAATAGTTTGACTCCCCTTTCTTTGTGGCAACCCCTGAGATATTGGAACACTGCTATCATGTCTTCCCTAGTCCTTCTTTTCATTAAACTAGACATAACCAGTTCCTGCAACTGTTCTTCATATGTTTTAGCCTCCAGTAATAATCTTTGTTGTTCTTCTCTGCCGTCTTTCTAGAGTCTCAACATCTGTTTTACATTATGGCAACCAAAATTGAATGTAGTATTGCAAGCATGGCCTTACCAAGGCATTCTAAAGTAGTATTAACACTTCATGTGATCTTGATCCCTCTGTTTATGTAGCCTAGAACGGTGTTGGCTTTTTTGGCAGCTGCTGCACACTGCTGGCTCATATTTAAATGGTTGTCCACTAGGAATCCAAGATCTCTCTCATAGTTACTACTACTGAGCAAGGTACCACATATACTGTACCTGTGCATTTTGTTTTTCTTGCCTAAATATAGAACCTTTGAATTCACCATTGAATTTCATTTTGTTAGAAAGCACCCTATCCTTCTGTCAAGATCCTTCTGTCAAGATCCTTCTGTATTTGAGCCTATCTTCTGGAGTGTTGGCTATTCCTGCCAGTTTGGTGTCATCTGCAATTTGATGAGTTCCCCGTCTATCTTCTTGTCTGAGTTGAAGATGTTGTAATCCTGTCTTTTAAAATTGGACTTGGATCACAAGTTAAAATCAAGAATTATGTAGATATTATCTTATTAACAGTCAGGAGATTAAGAAGCCCACTTTCCTCACAGAAAATTTTAGTAAAAGCAAAATATGAATAGGGTGGAGGAAAATTGATTCACATTCTTAACTAAGGAGGAAGAACTTTAAGGAAACTTGTCTTTAATGAAGGCAAATAAAAAAAGAATGAGCTCATCATTATCATCCTCAAAAGTTGACAATGTTGCTTTTAAAAGTGACATTTCTTGAGCTAATAATTTGAAACCTAGCTTCTGTTATCTGATTGTCTTGTTAAAGCTTTTGGCAACATTTGCTAGTAAAAATCCCATTTCCTGTGCATGCCATGTTTCCTTGTGAACTGGAATATGGTTGGAAAAGGAGAAAGTCAAATGAAAATTAACAATTTTGGATTTTGTTTCCCTTCAGGAACATTAGATAAGTTATTTTAATAACATAAACTTTTGGTGTAATTCAAAATGGCAAAAGACCACATTAATTTACCTGTTTTTCTGAGCACAATGTAAACAGAAAGGTGGCCCATTCCTCAACTTCCTTGCTAGAGTTTTAAATGTTTTAAAACAAAAGAGAAACAGACACATGAGGAATCAAAGTGTGTAGATAGGTGAGTAAAAGAGGTTAAAAAATAAGTCCAGATGATGTTTAGCAATTCTCCCAGATGATGACTCTCTGTTATTCTTTGCCCTTGCTTATGAATTGCAGAATTAATCAAGAAACATGCAGCAAGCTGCAGCACCTATCTGGACTTGGGAATTAAGCATCATGGCTTGGGAGAGTGGAATTTCCTTGGATTTGGATGCTTGATTTGTAGGCTGGAATAGGAAATTGAAACAAAAAATATCCCAGAATAAGACACAGGAAAACCACTTCTATATTTTTGTCCAGTAAAACTCAACCTTTCTACAGAGAGTCAGCCTTGATTTAAGACATTTTAAATCCCTCCTTTTAAAAAGAAAAAGAAGAGGAAAAGGAACTGTTTTGTTGTAGGTCACTCGTTTGTGAGATCGGCAGCTATGTAAATTAGGTAATAAGTAAACTGTAGTCATTTATGTAAGTATCTGCCTTATCTTTTCATTTTTGTAGGAATAGGTCATTGCTTTCAGCAGCTACAAGGCTACAGATATTTGGAGACAACACCAAGGTTTCTTCAAATATGAACTGAATAGCCTAACGGGGCTCAAGTGCTTTCAAATAAGAAACTTATTGTGTGATTCCATTATTTTATGCATACAATACTTTGAGCATAGCTTGAGTTCAGTTTTTAGCCTTCCTCCAATGATTCTAATGGTGTTTTTTTCTGCAGAATAATAGAGAGGAAAAGATGATATTTCGATTGTGGGCTGGATGTTAACTTCAGACAGTTCTTGTTAATAAAAATTGATATCAGACTAAGGATAGCAAAAGAAATTATGTTTATCAATCGACTCCTATGCAGGTAATCCTCAATTTACAATTTACAGCCAAAATCGTAAGTCAAAATTGTAAGACAGCAGATTTTATGATCAATTTTATGAGTTCTGCTAAGTGAATCACCACAATAATGAAGCAAATCCATGGTCATTAAATGAATGCTGCAGTCATAAGGGCAAACCTATTCTTCTAAATGGACATTTTTTCTGGAAATTAAACATAATACAGTTGCATTTTTAAAAGTATAACTATTTTTTCTCCCATAGCAAAAAAGCAATGCAAGTCCGAAGTTCAGATAGTTTTCAAAGGAACCATGCAAAATATTTCACTGGAATTGATTTCACTGAAGAATTAGCTCATGTTTCTCTTCTCATGGTAGAATTTCCTCTATTCTAGAAGAGTGGGAAATAGTTTCCTCTTAGTAGAATAATCTCTAATTATGAAAAAGTTATTTGTTTCTTTCTTTGTTTCCTTTTTTCCTTCTTTCCCTCTTTTTCTTTCTTTCTTTTTTCTTTCTTTCTTTCTTTCTTTCCTTCCTTCCCTTCCTTCCTTTCATTCTTTTCCCCTCCCTCCCTTCCATAACTGTGAGCAAAGGTTCTCCATAATTTGCTCTTACGTTTTGCAGCTTTATGCTACAAATCTGGATAATCTAAGTCTGTCATAAACAGTATTGCACTGTGCCCACTGCAGTTAATATCTCCCTTCTATGCAAACTGCAGAATTCAGAAAAATGGTCTGAAACTATAGGGAGGCAGATTACAGCTGAATGCTAGAAAAAACATCTTATCAATATTTCATAATACATGCAGGTTACAAGGTTGTAAAATACTTCCTTTATTGGATGTGACACAAAGTCATATTCAGAAACGTTTTAGTCTGAAGATCCATTTTAAAATAAATTTTGGATGTTCTTGTTTTCCAACATTATAACAAATTAAGACCATGTCCCATAAAAAGATTGTGAACTTACCTATCTCTTCCGATAAGGTAAAATATTCTATTCTCTGTAGTGATACTCATCACTTCAGTAGACTGGCACTTGAACATCTTTTTCACAACAGACATTTTCTCAAAGTCACCTATGCCAATTTCTATTTTTGAAGCCCTGTCAAATAATTATAATATAGGTAAACAAATATTATAAATTCTTCTCAGACATGAGAAGAGAGTCTGTAGCTTATATCTGGTGTAGAAAATTCCTGCCCCAACAAGTTCCTAAGCAATCAGTACGCTATCATACCCAGGCTACAAAACCTAGGCAACCATTAGATAGTTTGCCACTCTTTGCTTGTGGTCATCTGGAGTTTTCAAGCCAAGATACAGTAATTGTAAAATCAGGATTATGCCTTCACAAAAAGAGGCCCTTTATGCATAATCATATAGGGTCTCTTTTCACAAATCCACACAGTCAGAAAGAAACTAAACTCATGCAACTCTGTTACACCCATTTATTTTAATGAATAAAAAGTGTTATTTGACTGTTCCCTTCCAACTTCATCTCTAATACATACTTACTTATTGTATGCTGCCTCAATTAAACAACAAATATCTTAGATGTTAGGAATAAAAATGATGATAATGATCCTACAGCATAAATCAAAACCTAGCCACACTTATTAAACAGATATCCACTATCAGGAACTGTTTCATTCTGTGCTAGGGGTTATGGAAAAACTAGGTTTTTAAATATTTGTGGAACAGGGTTATGACCATAAAGAATTGGTGGTCAGGGAACTGTGACACGGAATGTGCAGTCACATATCATAAAATGTGTTAAAGAACCAGGGAAAATTGCAGCAACATTTATTATTTAAGCATCAGAAGTGTTGTATTTACTAATAATTCAGTTAAAATAAACTGTGGTACATTTGTTCAAATACTTACTCATTAATTTCAATGTGGCCCTTTATTTGCTGGCCTTTATGATAGCTCAAGATGTAACCATTTTGGAGAGAATGAGAAAGACTAAAGTATCTCTTTTTCCAGGAACCCTACAGAAAGGGGAAAAATCAAGTTCATACATTAGTAGAAAATCAACACATTAGGAATTTATTTTGATGATGATAGTAAAGCTATCATTTTCCTAACTGTACCTGATTATTAAAAAGATGAGGTGGTGGTGATTTTATGAAGAAACCATGCTTGTAGACAGTGCAGTCACAGTTTCCTAAGAAAGAAAAACAAAAGCTCATGTTTTATAAAAAGAGATTGCTATTCCTACAGAAATACTAATGCTAAATGCCGGACAACCAAATTTTGGCTCTGAAGTATCATCAAGCCATCTCTCTTTTTCTCACTTACTCTCCACCTATGTTTTAAACATAAATGAAACAAAATAGTAACTGCAATAAATAGGGAATGTCATCTGTATTTTTTTTAAATGAACAGCTCCAAAATATTCTGAAAATGTTACTACATTGCAAATGTTTCCTAGAAGATGGGAGATAAGCAAATTGTTTATTGGAAAAAGAAACAAAGAAGATAACAAGGGACACAGAAAATGGGAGAAACTAAAAAGGAGGTTCTAACATAGTGTTTCTCAACTTCAGCATCTTTAAGATGTGTGAACTTCAAATTCCAAAATTCCTACAACTAAAATGTTATACAAATCAAAATTGTAGTGTAGTACATGAAAAATAGAATAAAGGATACATAAATCACAAAAGATTAGAATAAGATGATTCATTTGTGCAGCTTGGTATAATATTTCCTAAAGAATGGGAAATGAATATATATATATATATCTTTTTTTTTAATCTTCATTTCTCACAATGGACTGATTCTATCTATTGCACGAAAGTTGAAAATTTCACAAAAAGAAATTGAATGCAATGAGAAAATGTTTAAGAAATGAGAGTGGTAAAACAAGAAGAGATAAGGTTGTGAATTGGTAATCTACATATATGGGCTGAATATAAAATGACAAGTCCAAAATAATTATTGAAAAGCTTTGGTCATTCAGGAACAATAGATGAAGATATAATCACAAATATATGAAAGGAAACTGAATTCATTGTGAGGAAGGTGAAAATCAAGAAGGTTGGTTTTTGAAGATGATGTAAAGGACAAAGTGCATATATGAATTTGTTTGCCAGGACTGATATATATAAAAAAGTACAGAAGATGCTGTTTATGTAAAGTAGCTTCATTAGGTTTCCTTTTATTTTATCTCCTGATTTTAATTTGTGTTCCATACTATTGTTTACACTTTCATTTGCAAAGTGTTGCTTACTCTGAAAAGGAGTACAGTAATATGATGTCTATATATGTTTGTGAGAATACTCCAAACACAGCACTGCCAATTGTATGATTTCCAATTGACTATATATATCAAAACAACAAAAAAGCATTAAATTTATACTGTGGTAAACCATATTAAAATACTTTATAAAAATATATTTGGAAGGAAGGATAATTATTACCTAATCCTAATATGAGTAATGTTATATAGTTAAGCAATGACGGTGGTTAAAATATGCTGCTGTAGATACCATGATCTGAAGCCAGATACAAATGAAAGCATGAGGAAGCATTCCTTGTACAAGCTCCTTTAATCCTCTGCACGATACATTTTATTGATTAATAAATGATACTATTGCATATCATCAAGGCCCATGAACAAGGCCAGAACTGGCCCATTAGTTCTTGGAAATCAGAAGATAGCCTGAAGGATTTGTATGAAAGTGGGAGACTACAGTTACAAGCAGAATTTCTCTTTGTTCTTAACAAAATTCTAGCAAATTGACCTTTTGGTTCATAAAACATGTTGAAATGTGCTTGGTATTCACAGGAAATTCAGAGCAGTATTTGAAAAATGTCAAGTAAAAATAAAAGTGTACGCTTAGAGATTTTTGATGAATAAGCACAACTCAGTGTGAATCAAACTCATCCTGGCCACATTTCTGAAATGTGTAATAAATATAAAGGGTAAAATATAAAGCCTGGGCGAGGACATTTTCTGCTTCATTGACTAACAGCTTAATAAAAGGAGAAAGACTTTAGGTATGAAAATCTGATTCTAAGGTGGCTTAAGTGTATCCATGGCCAAATTCTTGATTAGGTTTGAAATGTGGATCAAAGTCCCCTTGAAAAAAGAGTGGGGAATATAACATAGTGGCTATAACAAATTGTTATAACTTTATAATAGATACTTGTTCTGACTGCATTAATTGAATAAGGCATATATTGACAAATATCAAGTATCAAAAATACTGTGAAAAGAGAAATCAGGCAAAAACATGTTTAGAATTTATGTACCAATACTAGTTCTTCTTGTGGAATCCATATCTGATCATTAGTTCAACCTGAAAAATAAACAAAGAATGAATGAATGTTAAAGATGAACTTCACTGTTTCTCAAGGCTGTCATAATTAAAGGATTTCTAGAAGACAGACCTTTTCCCCCCAGGATCCACTAATTCACTAATTCTATTCATCTATTTAATACAAACAGAAACTATAACCATACAAAATATAATCAGATGGTAAACAATATTATTTGTCAATCTTATTTAAATTTAAGTTACTCATATACAGTATTTGCAATAAAATAAAATGCTTTCATATGCCAAAAAAAAAAAACAACTGTTGTCAGTTTTCTCCAAAGGATGTGGTGCCAACAATAAGAATGTGATATTTTATTTCTAATTTTCTTGTCCAGCAAGAACAGTTGCTATTTGGAATGTTGTGGGGAAAAAATACTGGAAGATTTAATTACCATCCTGGCAATGCAACAGAATAATAAAATGCAACAAAAAGTCCCTTGAGATTAGAATTATAAGAATTGCATTGATAAAAGATTTGTAAGAAGGAAAGCAGATTTAGGAACTGATATATAGTACTGTTAAGCAATACTTTATTGCTTTATTGCTTTATTGCCACTTTACTAACAGGATTACAGTCAAAATGATTTTCAAAACTGATTCTAACCTCCATGTGAACAGAATTCACCATATTTTAGAAATAAATTAGATTTGTCTGAAGAAAGGAACCATGGCTTTTGAATGCTAGTGTCAAGATAATAGAAAAAAAAATAGGACAATGTGTTAAATTTGAAATATAGTCCATAACCATTGGAACCTAACTCATGTGCAATTTTTTTTCTCATTTCTAAGTATTTAGAAAACACAGTGCTTTCAGTGAAGAGTGCCTGACAGACATGATCTGTATACCAGTTATGTTTCAGGATAAGAAGAATTTCTTCTCATTGGAGATGAGAATTTTGTGGATATACTGGAGTCAACTTTCTCTGTTTTTCTCTAGAAATAAATTCAGAACATTAACTGTTCACTTAAAGTTAATTTCTACAAGGAATTAACTGAAGAGAACTGCAGAGTTTTAAAAAACCCTATTTTATCATGAGATTAATCATTTTGCACTAAAATCCTATTCTTCTTCTACTTCCTACTCCATCACATCAAATTATATTATGACTAGTGCATAATGTTATTTATTTATTTATTAGTTTGTCAAACATGTACAAGATAGTAGGTATAAATATGAACATGGACATGAACGAAGGAAATGAATACAAATAAATGGGGACAGTAAGACAGGGATGGTAGACACTCTGGTACGCTTATGTACACCCCTTTTATGGACCTCATAGGAATGGAGTGACGTCCACGGTATACAGTTTAAGGTTGAAGCTGTGAAGGTTTGATGATGTAACAACACAGTTGGTAGAGCATTTCAGTCATTGACCACTCTGTTGCTGAAGTAATTTTTTCTGTAATCTAGTTTGGAGTGGTTTACCTTGAGTTTGTATTGATTGTTTGCCCGTATATTATTGAGGTTGAAGCTGAAGAAGTCGTTGACAGGTAAGATATTTTAGCAGGCAATTTTGTGTACTATGCTTAAATCAGACTGCAGGTAGCTCAGTTCCCGATTGTCCAAGCCTAATATTTCAAGCTTGGTGGCATAAGGGATTCTATTGTGAGTAGAGAACTTGAGTACTCTTCCAATATACAGTGTGGATTCCAGGCAGACGAGCTGTATTTGGAATTGGTCTGGCAAAGGTTTTGTATGCCCTACTTAACAATACAATGTTACTGGAAAAGCAGCTTGGCAGCTTGGTTAACAATTCTTAATGCCTTTTGGCAATGCTGTTACAGTGAGCTCTGGGGCTTACATATCTGAGATGAGTACTTTTAGTCCTTGACAGGGTGAGGGTCATCTACAAGGTTGTTTCCCAACTTGTATTTGGTGTTCTGATTTTTATTGCCAATGTGCAGGACAGAGCATTTATTTGTTGAGATTTGGAGTTGCCAAATGTGAGACCATTCTGACACATGGTCAAGGTCGCTTTGTAGGGCAGCAGCATTGTCAGTGGTGTTAAATAATTTTACATCATCAATGAAGAAGACGCAGCTGTTTTTGATATGATTACATAGCTCGTTGATGTAAAGCAGAAAGAGTGTGGGTCCTAGAGTGCTACCTTGGGGAACACTGCTGTTAACTGGTGCTGGATTTGATAGGGCCCTCCCTATTTTGACTACTTGTTGTCTGTTTGACAGGAATGTGGCTATTCATTTGTCAGGGATCTGGAAATGCCATAAGAACTTAGTTTTAACAGTAGTTTGTCATGCACCACTGAATCACAGGCTTTGCAGAAGTCTATGTAAATCGTATCTATTGCTTTTCCCTGGTCAAGTTGTGTGGTCCAAATTACTTACTGTACTTAATCCTATCTGTTCTACAATTCATTTTTAAGCTGTAGGTGTTTGATTTGTTGCTGTTCAGTCACTTAGTTGTGTCTGACTCTTTGCAACTCCATGCACCATAGCACACCAGGTTTCTCTGTCCTCCACTGTCTTCCAGAATTAGGTATTTGATACTATATGGTAAATTGTCCCATTGTCATTAAAAAATTTAAATTTTAGTATAACTATTGACTGAAAGCCCAAGAAACTGCCTTTATCTTTTAAAACTCAATAACACAGAGATGAATTTTTAAGAAGTCATTAGGTACTTTTCTCATCCACAAAAATTCAATTGATAAATACAATGTAGACCCATACTCTGAGAAAAATGTACAGGATTTAGATTTCCCACAATGCTCTTGACATAGACATGGGTGCTTTTGTTTTGGATTTGGGGATATAAATGATCTTTTTTTCTCTGAAGTTAAAAACATGAATGGAAGGAAGACATAACATAGACTGGACACAATAGAATAATAGGGAATGTGAAGGATCTATAAAAAGCTTTAGGTATATTGCACACTAAAATATCCCTTTGTACATAACAAATCATTGCAATGAGAAATTGGATTATAAAAAGGGCATTACTAGATTCTAAGCTAAGTATTTAAACTCTACCAATATAAAATTGATCCAAGGGAGAAAACTGTTGTAGAGAAAGATCATAGGGACTTTATCTGGAAATTGAGTAGATTCAGTCAACTTTATCGGGTATCCTTGTAAGACTTTTAAGTAATATGTGCTGGTTTTTAAATTGTGAGTTATATAAGGTCTTTGTGATAACCAGTAAAGTGGGCAGACCTCTCAACAGGGAGGCATTTCAAAGAAGTGGAAGTGGATATAGAGAGGATCCAAGCCCCAGAAAAGTGTGAAACTCCTCAAATGATCTCATTGATTAGAGAATATCATCTAGAAAGCCGTGTTTTCCCTCTGAATTGCTTTAACCAAAATGTGAAGGCTCACACTGACTGCTTCAGTGACTCCATCCAGCCACCTCATTCTCTGTCATCCCATTCTTCTTTTGCCCTCAGTTTTTCCCAGCATTAGGCTCTTCTGCAGTGAGTCCTTCCTTTTCATTAGGTGACCAAAGTATTTGAGTTTCATCTTCATGTTACATTAGGCTGGATGTTACCAAATACTTTGGTACAACAACAACAACATTACCAAATACCATGAGGTAACTAAAGTTACCATAAAATAAAAGTTGACATAAGAACCTACTCCTTCAGAGAAAGCGTAATTCCATTCAGAAAGTAGAAACCTCTTGCCTCTTTAGAATTATGTCCCCAACAATAAACACATCCATCTTGCTTGGATAGTGTTCAATCTATGGTTTTCAAATAAGCCAGACATTACTAGCTGAAGATATGACAGAGACAAGAATTTGAGGACTTCCTGGATATTGATAGCTTCAAATCCTTCAATTACCGTATTTTTCTGAGTATAAGATGCATCTTTTCTCCTCTTATACTCCGAATGTAGCTTTTTTTCAGACCTAATGAGGTGAGTGAAGAGTGAAGCAATCTTTGCAGCCTTTCAT
>JANHFT010006345.1:0-22934 GCA_032467955.1 Pseudoxenodon macrops
GCCCAAAATTTCAAGTCTGGTGGCATAAGGTATTCTGTTGTGAGCAGAGGAGTGGAGGACTCTTCTCGTGAAATATCACTGGACTCGCTCAATTGTATTAATATCCTATATGTAATGTGGGTTCCAGATTCAAGAATTGGTCTAACAAATGTTTTGTATGCCCTAGTTTGCAGTACAATATTACTGGAGAAGAACCTTTGCAAGATTAGGTTAACAACTCTTAATGCCTTTTTGGCAATTTTGTTACAGTGAGCTTTGGCACTTAGGTCATTAAAGATGAGTACTCCAAGGTCCTTGAAAGAGTGAGGGTCGTTTACGAGGTCATATCCACCCAGTTTGTATTTGTGTTCTGATTTTTTTTGCCAATGTGTAAGACAGCAATGGTTGCTTAAGATTTGGAGTTGCCAATTGTTTGACCATTCTGACACATAGTCAAGGTTTCTTTGTAAGGTAGCAGCATTGTCAATGGTGTTGAATAGTTTTACATTATCATCGAAGAGAATGCAGTTACTTACAATATGATCGCAAACGTCATTTATGTAAAGTATAAAGAGTGTGGGTCATAAAACGCTGCCTTGGGGGACACCACTGTTACCAGGTGCAGGGTTTGATAGGACACTCCCTATTTTGACTACTTGTTGCTTGTTGATAGGAGCGCAACTATCCACTTATGCAGGGATCCGGAGATGCCATAAGATTTTAGTTTTAGGAATAGTTTGTCATGTACCACTGAATCAAAGGCTTTACAGAAGTCTATGTAAATTCTTGTGCTGGCAACTTCAGCTTCCTCACTTACAATCTCTGTATTTTGCTTGTTTATTTACATACAGTGGTCCAGAATATGTTTTGTGGGATTTTGGAGTGAATGGTTTTCTCTCTTCTAGGAGAAATAAACACACACAAACAAACACAAACACACCCAAGTTGCTCTAATGCCTTACACCTCTAAACAGCTTCTAATGTTTGCTATTCTTCCGTGGTGCCTAAAATAACCTGCCAAATGGTAAGGCAGTTTTTAAGTAAAACAGAATCTAAGCTTTAATGAGAGCAGTTTATTTTTTAGTTGAACCTCTGGAGTGACAGAGGTCTAGGATTAATTAATCAGAAACTATAGAAAGAGCTCATCCTACCTTATTGTCACACAAGGAGCAGGACTGAAGCCATTGGTTAGAAATTTTGTCTGGATTAACTCTGCCTTGTTATTAAAATTATTCTTGAATAGTTCCTCTGTTTGATATCAAACAGCTTCATATTGAGTTAATTGAAAGCACCAATGCTTTCAGATTCAACTAATGTGAACAATCTTATCCTAGCCATGGTGAAATGGAAAATAAAGGAAGAAAAGTTTTATTTATTACCCATTTAAACGTAATTATAATAAATCATGATACTGCATAAGGGTAGCTCAGGAGGGAGTTAGATTCATCCTTTTTTAAAAAAAAGAATAAAATTCCTGTTGTCTTAAATCAGACTTCGCTAAGCCTATTGTTATTCACAATTATTCCATTAGTTGGGTGTTGTTTGTTTTGGAAACCATTTGATTAGAGGAGAAACTTTGAATTGTCTAATGTGATTTGTGATTTATTCAAGGGAGAAGAGTAAAAATGTAATCTTAGCTCATTCAGTGACTGGAAATGGCACTTTAATTGGCTACAAAACATTAAAGTTTGGCACTTTCAGGAGCATTTAAATGAATGAATATTTCAAAGTTTTGGCCGTGATTTATTGAACAATTCAAACAAAAGCTTTACTCCACAAAATGAGAATTTTGACCTGAGGGCTGAATTCAGCTATCACAATCGTCATCATTCAGGAACCAAGTGAAGCTTATCCCTTCTTCCAAGCTTCTTCTTCAAGCCTAAGGAATATAGCCATGCCAGCTGGTTTGGAACATAAATTGGGAATAGATCCAGTCAATTCAGATTAATTGCTAGGAGACTTCTAGGTGACTACTGTTTCTAAGACTTGTGATTCCAGGATAATGTGCAGCAAGGGTGGGTTCCAGATATTTTTGCTGCCAGTTCGTTCAGGGTCACATGCGCAGAAGCAAAATCCAAGATGGCGGCATTCATGGAGACACTGACGGAAACCGGCTCCGTGACATCATCGGCAAGTTACTACCAGTTCTATAAAACCAGATAGGAACCAACCTCTGATGTGCAGTCCAAATTGATCCAGACAGTTTTGATTGCTTGAAGCTCAGCTGCTCTTTTGTTTTAAGAAAGAATGAAAATATATTATTTTAAAAAGTCCTTAAAAGTGAAAAAAAGCACAATAGATTTTTTTAAAACAACATAATGTATTCATCTTTGTGTTTTGCTCTTTTTCTTTTTTCTTTTTGTATTATTATTTTAAAAGCAATAACATATTTTTTTAAGATGAAATTGACCATCATTATTTAATTAGCAAAGGGTCTCCTTTGTTCCCTCAAGGCTTCTTGTTTGGTTGTAGAAAACAACTTCCATTAAGTGGAAGTGTACTGCACAAAAAAGGGGCTGCCACAAAGGAGAGAGGCTCACCCTATTCTCCAAATCACCTGAAGGCAAAACAAGAAGCAATGCATGGAAGCAAATCAAGGAGAGAAGCAATCTAGAACTAAGGAGAAATTTCCTGACAGAACAATTAGTCTGTGGAACAGCTTTTCCTTCAGAAGTTGTGGGTGCTCCATCACTGGAGGTTTTTAAGAAGAGATTGTACAATCATTTGTCTGAAGTGGTATAGAGTTTCCTGCTTGAGCAGGGGGTTGGACTACAAGACTTCCAAGGTCCCTTCCAACTGTTATTCTATTAAAAGAAATATTGGGCATTTATCAAAATGTTATGCAACTGCAAACTCCTGATTGCAGTACTATTTAATCAGTAAAGTCTCCCAAACAAGATTATGTCCTTGTCCAATAACCTGTTTATGTTTTAAAATTTGAGACATGCAGATTTAATTATTGAGCATGCTCTGGAATATAACTGAGTTTACTGAAAATGCCTCTGTGGATGAAATCAATTTGTTCGCTAAAATGCTAATGGATTATTTTTGGATATTTTAATAACTTACAAAGCAAATTATTTCTAAAGTTAACATGCTGCTGGATGAATTTTTGTGATAATGTGTTTCATTCTGAGTAAATCTTGCAACTATATAGATAAGCCTATTAGAACTAATGTTACTAAATTTAATAGAGCTTACTGTTAGGTAAGTGAGAATAGAACTGTAGCCTTAATTATATAAAATTTCAACTGAGATTAAGTGTGAGTAAAAAAAAAGAAATATATCACAGTTAATTTCTCAGGAAAATTGTGAATTTAAATAATGCTCAAATAATAAGGCACTGTCTAGAGAAAGCAGATAAACATTGGTTATGAAGATTTCGCAATTATTTCCTTCATCCTTTTTACATCTCTCTCCCTCTCCTTCTCTCTCTTTCTTGCAATAAATCAACTGGAAATTTCTCAAAAAAGAGGGCGGCGCCCATGGAAATATTACTTTTGGAAATGTTAATATATGATCTTTTTCCACATGGATGCATTTTTATAATTTTCTATATTTACTGATTCCTGTGTTATCTTCAGCCAATTTTCCTTACATAACCAAGTCTTTATACAATCATGCAAGTTATTTAAACATATAGATAATATCATAAGATAACAATAGGAAAACTATAAGAAAGGAAGCTCCTTATTATGTTATGCTTTTTTTTTTTAATTAAAGATATAGCTGCTTTATAGAAGACAAATTTTTGTTCTTTCTATATTGTCCCCTTTGACTGGCAGTTTCCCAATATGACTTTTCCCTCCTTTGCTTATCTTCATTAGAGATACCAGGAACTGAAGTTGAATTGAATCTGACTTTCTGCACACAAGCTCATTATGTCAGCTATAATTTGAGGTGAAGCGGTATATAAAGCTAAATGCTATTGCTATTGCTATTGCTAATCCATACCCAATAATAGGAAAATATCAAACTCTTTTAAAAGGCTAAATCTAGGTTGATTTGGCTATCCAGATATCCCTCTAAAGCTGGTGTGTGTGTGTGTGCGTAAAACAATGTCAAAATTTTGAAAGCGATATGAAACTGAAAGAATCATACTTTCACTAATCAGCTAGCCTTTCTAGGTTGGTGATGAGAAACTTTAATCAAAAAAACCTGTTTTATCTGTCAGAATGTAATTGGTTCAGATGATTACTTCATCTCATGTGCAGTTTCTTTGAAACTGTATTGATTATGTTATCTATCAAACCCTAATAAATCTTGGCTCAGTATGCCATGGAAACATTCATCTTGACATGAAGCACAAAGGACATAATGTAATAATTTCTACCTATTTTATGATGGAAACGCTATTTTGTTTCCTGTCACATGTGATGAGGGACCTCACACATAACATCTTCCAACAGGAGAGGTGGTGTTTTAGCTGTTTATAAAACGTTGTTAAAGAACAAAATCCTTTTTATCCTTGTTCAGCCTTTGCTAAAATGTCTGAGGCTACTTTTGGACAATCAGGACTAATATAGGGCCCTTTAAATGAGTTTCTGTTCTGATGAAGTAAGGAAAAAAAATTCCAACATTGTAGCATGTTGCTGAAGCAACTATGGGAAGGTATATGTACACTTTTGAAATGAGATAAAGATATATGAGGAGACAGTTCATGATGCCCCCTCATATCTTGAAAATTCTCTTCAGTCCTTCATTTTCAGAAAATGAGTAGGTCTTTCATTTTCATGATTAGATGGAATATTTTAATAGCAATTAACAGATAAGAAGTAGTTTGCTGTTTGCTTAATAAACAGCAACTAATTTAACCAACATAATATACCAGTTATCATTTCTGAGTTTTGTTCAACATTGAAAGAATTGAAATACGTCTATTTAGAAGATGGCAGGGGTGTAAGCCCTCATAGTCAGCACCCCTTGATCCAAGAAAGGTCGAAGAGAGCAAATCAGTAGCAGTTGATCAAAATCACCCCTGACCACAACTTTCATCTGCTGGTCAAGCAGGAGCCTCAAGTCCAAGAATACCCCAGATATTATACTCACTCCTTTAGACAGTGCCATCCCATCCAAAGCTAACATTGGCTTCCTTTGAACCAGAGGTGGGTTTCAGCAGGTTCTGAGCAGTTGTAGAGAATCGGTAGCGGAAATTTTGAGTAGTTCGGAGAACTGGTAAATACCAGTTCTGACTAGCCCTGCCCCCATCTATTCTCTGCCTCCCGAGTCCCAGCTGATCAGGAGGACCTTACCCTGGAGTAGGGTGGGAAAGGAGATTTTACAGTATTCTTCACCTACTATGTCCACCAAGCCACGCCCACCAAGCCACGCCACGCCCACAGAACTGGTAGTAAAAAAATTGAATCCCACCACTGCTTAACCAGTTATTTTCTTCCCATTTTAAGGAGAAAGTCTGAAACTGTTATTTAAACTTACAATGAAAAACTGGACATACTGGTTTCATTGCATCTGCATTCAACCCA
The DNA here is from genome assembly GCA_032467955.1 of Pseudoxenodon macrops. Lineage (NCBI taxonomy): Eukaryota > Metazoa > Chordata > Lepidosauria > Squamata > Pseudoxenodontidae > Pseudoxenodon > Pseudoxenodon macrops. The sequence goes on from JANHFT010006345.1 coordinate 5,463, forward strand.
AGCTAGACTTTTTTTTTAGTAGATACTAAAATATCAACAATGATTAATAGATCATCCATAAACTTACTCTGTTCTTCTAAAGGTTTGCTCAAATTACTAAGTATTGATTAGCTGACTGTGACTCGTAGTGAAAAAAAGCATTTGGTCTAGAGGGCATAGTGCTTTTTTATTAGTTTTGTGACAGGATTTGTGCTCTCTCTCCCTCACACAGTCACACACACATATGTATCTCACCATCCACCGTTATTTATAAAAATCAAAGCAATCAGACTCTCTACTGTATTTAAAACTCAGGCCAAATTCTATTTCATCTCAATGGTTTTATGAACAGTTATCAAGAGATGACAAATCAGTAGCTTAACTTAGTGATTGAATCCTAAAGTAATTCATTCTGACCAGTACATAACCTCATTTATGAGAGTTATTATGGTAAGGAAAAAGTTATTTTGGTTTTCCGAATAGTACAGATTACTTAAACATTATTTTAAATGTTAAAATATTATTTTTAAAAAGCATGTACTTGTCAGGACCAAAACAAAGAGCTGTGCATCAGCATAACAATACTTTCTCTCTAAAGCTCAGTAATTTTCAGAAGAAGATGAACTAAGGATCAGAAGAATTAAAACATTAGATAGTGTTTTAAAACTCAGGCCAAATTTGGGGTTTTTGCCTAGCTTGAAATAAGCTGCAATTACATTTTTAAATTTGGATGTTATGAAGATGTGGTGAAGATGAGGTGAAGATGCATTTGTGAATTTAAAAATGCGCATTCAAATGATGAAAAAAAAAGGCCAGATAATATGATTTTTATATCTTAGTGCTCTGCAGGTTACTAGACAGATGGAGCCACATTGAAGATCACCTCTCCATCTGTCTTTGATTATTTGTAGTTTCTCGTTTGGTTTTTCTACAGGTTGCTAAAATTGTTTTTCTGCCTACGCTATGTCCGTTCTGCAGTTCATAATGAATACTTATTCTAGCACTGCTATTCCCAAAGAAGCATTCTTGGGACACATCAAGAAGTTTTTAGCATCTCTTTTTTTGCCATAATTAATTAAGAGCTTCCAGTTCTTTTTCAGAAAAGGTAACATTCATGGTCTGCACAATTCTATCAGGATGAAAGCTTGAGATAGAGACAGAAGGGACGAGAGATGTCACATGGATAAATCTTGTCAGTCTCCAAGGAAAGAAACAAAAGGAAGAACCAAAAGCAAAATCAGAGTATGTCTAATGAAGCCTGACTGGCTTTGAAAGACTCCTGATACCATGAACTTCACAATCTTGTCATCAGGAACTTTGCACACTGGATAGTTAATTCCAAATTCAGTACAAGATTCAGCCCCACGTTCTTCTTCCTTTACATCAGAAGCAACAGGTTCTGCAAACTCACATCTTGCCAGCCTGCTTTTCTAATTAGGTTTTTTTCAGTATGTATGTATGTATGTATGTACTGTATGTATGTATATCGTGGTTGTTTTTATTTATTTATAGGCTTCCCAGAGTTGTCAAGGTATCAGGCAACTTCTAAATTTGGAAATAAATAAGTAAACTAATACATCATCACTTACACAGTATTTGCAAATCCATATCCTTCTTGAGGGTGGGTCTTTTCTTCTTTTTTGTCTTTTTTGTCAAGGCCCAAAAAATAACCATTTTAGATAGTGCTTCCTCTTTGCTATTCATCAGGTTCAGACTGTGGGAAGCCCCCCTTCCCCTCCTAGAAGAATGTAAAATATTGAGGAACATTAAAAGGCAGAATATTATATTTCCCTGGATGAGAAATTGAGGAGCATTTTTTTAGAGGGAGAAAGTAGTCTCCACCTTTCTTAATAGCCCACAGCAGATGTAAGCACTTAAGAGATAAAGAGATAGGTACCTCTATTCATAGGCAAAGCAAATACGGCAGGCAGAAATCCATTCAATACAGGATATTTTGAAATTCCTTGCAGCAAGATCTGGAGAAAGGTAGGATTAGCTCTCAACCACAATAGGATTTGCCCAATGCTGCTTCATTGCATCAGCAGTCCCAACTTCAACCAAACGTAGCTCAGACAAACACCTAGGATTTGTACTTTGCCTATAGAGCCAGCTGTGACCCCTACATAACCCCCACATGGCATCATTGCAGTCTGGCTGTTGTCAATACATGTTCTTGCACAGGAACGGGAAGCTCAAGTGCAAAGCCCAAGAGAAGGTATAAAACCCCCTCACTCTCAATTCCATGTGGTCAGCTGCCCAGAATCACACCTGCTTGGTGGTCCTGTTCATCAATAAATGAACCCTCTTTCCAACCAGCCTCCAGCCTCCATTTTTATTTCCAGTGCCTTTCTCCCAGCTTAGAACTGAACCAGACGGATATTTCTTCCAACAAGACGTAGGCTTAAGTCTTTCCTGTAGAAAATGATTCTAAGCATGGTCATATTCTGCCAGTCTCGAAAGCCCTGATGCTCACTATTTACAAAATAAAGAGAGAAGTTTCCTTGTTATGCTGAATTCTCTTTCAGAAATATTTGTGGCTAAGGCTTTTAAGGCTGTCTAAGGCCATGTTCCCCCTCTGTGTGTTATATTCTAACTGAGATGAAGAGCTGTACTTCCCCACCCCCCATGATTATTGTGTGCTCCCTCATTCACTGCCAATGGAAATGTTTAAAACAGATTTGTATTCATGAATCACCAATTGGTGACAGAGCTTTATTTCCCATCTCCTTGAATGGTGATCACATGACCCCAGGACATTGCAGCCATCATAAATATGAGTCAGTTGCCAAGTATCTGAATTTTGATCACATGACCATGTGGATGCTGCAATGGTCGTAAGTGTGAAAAATGGTCATAAGTCACTTCTTTTTTTATGCTGTTGTAACTGAACAGTCACTAGTGAATTGTTGTAAGTCGAAGACTACCTGTGCACAAAAGAGAATTCTAAACTGAATAAATTAATTAAATAATAAAGGAGGTTTTGCTGCACAGGGGAAATTTGGAATACTTCCTGCAAACCTTTAGCTTACCCAAAGTTTGCAATATGGAGCCAAAGCCAACTTTTAACAGATATCCAAGTGTTTTTTTTAAAAAGCAAGTGAACTACAGATTTGTTTTGAATTGTCCTCCTTGTTAGCCTCCATAGCCAATACTTACAGATGTTCTTCCTTAATGGCCCCCAGAAGCAATATGCCACATGTTTACCCCGTACATGAACTGAAGCAGAACTATGTAGAAAGGGAGACTTGGATATGGAAGGGCTACATAGTGTATACTGAGGGTGTCCAAAGCAAATAACTCATATTTGTGTTCAAAGAGTGTTTCTTGCAGCTGAGATTTATATTGAGGCCAATTAATGTCACTTTTTTATTGCATTTCATTATGATCCCTTCTCTTTGAGTATTTTAAGTATTGGGAAATATTGTAATCATCATTCCCCAATCTTAGATATGAGAGGATATTGTCTGTCTGCTCTGCAAAAATGTTTAATTGCAGTCTTTAAAAAGAAAGGCTAGAAAAATTATTTATCTATTTCTATTTTTATTGAAATAAACAAGATACAAACTTTAAAAAGTAGAATTAATTTAAAAAAAAGGTATTTAGAAGACACGAGTGTGTATTAACAGTCTTATAGATAAATACTGCTAATTTGGAAAAGATTTTGTTACAATTTTGATCCGTCCCAAGAACATCCTACCTACTAGTCCCTTTTTACTTCCTAGGACATTATTTCAGGCTTTTCCAGATAGTGGATATGGACACTAAGGATTCTCAGTAAGTTCTCCCCTTGTGATGCTCATGTAGGATTCTAGGCTGACCTAGTGGTAGAAAAAAAAATCACCCAGAAAAAGGAAAATTTTCTTCCCAACCATTTGGTGAATGCAGTGGGAGGTTGTAACGTTGCAATGGGAAAAGAGATAACTGTGGGTGTATAGAAGGAAAATGGGTCGGATGGGAGACTTTAGGACCAAAAGAGCGGAACATAAGGACTTTATTGTGAGTATGCATATGAGATGGATGGATGTGGTGCTTGTTTGTATTGATGTGCAGATGTTGGGTGTGTAGAAAGATGTATACAATTTATATCAGAAATAACAAAATATGACCTTGAGACAAAGGGATGCATATTTGAGGGGTGAATTATAGTGGAAAAGGTGTAATCCTTGGTTGGTTGTTGGTTAATCTGAGGAAGGGTGGGATGAGAGATTCAAAGTAGGTTTTTTGTTTTGCATCTCTGACTCTACATATATGTTAATATATATAATAATATTTCTCATTTGTTGTTTCCCTTTTCAAAGATGTGCCTTTTGTCATGCAGAGTCAAATATATGGTCTGGTTGTTTGATTTAGAAAGTTTGAGAGTCTCCTCTAAACAGATAGTGAGCAATTTAGAATCTACGGATTTTGCAACCTATCATTGATCTTACCATTTGGTTTCCAAAGCAGTAACTATAGCAACATCAAGTTTCCACAGTACAGTTTGACTTTCAAAGAAATGGCTCTTAACCAGTGCTTTCCAGAACACTTAGTAAATTGAGTTTTCCCTCTCTCCCCCCCCTGCCCAGAGCTCTGTATTCACCAATTGAGCAATCACCTGGGCTAAGCTAGCAGTTCAGTCGTTAGAGAAGTCAGCTTACTGGATACAGAGATTTGCCACCCTTAAGACATTTCCCCAATCAGAGTTAGTATGCATCTTGGGATTTTTCCTGTACTTGGAGAGCGGGTGACAGCCATGCTTGGGAGGACCTTTACATAGATTCTTCTTAAGCACCAACAGCACCTGTTCCTAGACTAGAGGTCCTGCTCACAGTAATTCAGGCCTTAGAGAGCTTCTGTTTGGATTATTGTAATGTGCTCTATGTGGGGCTGCCCTTGAAGAAGCTGCTGCTAATTGTCACCTATAAAGTCCTACAAGTCACAGGTCCAGATTATATGCAGAAATCTAGTAGAGAGGTTATGATTTGAATTCCTTCCGTTAAATAGCATCATCTTCTTAAATCCTGGAGTGGTATCTTCTCTACAGTAGTGCACACTCTGGGGAATATTTCTCTGGAGATTTTAATCCTTATATGCCATTCAGAATCACTTTTGGAAGATGGGTAGGCTTACATATTACAGACTATTTAAACAAACAAACAAGTACATCTACAATATTCCTATGTTAGATTCCCCATGCTAATGCCCAGGGAAAATAGGGGTGGAAGAGGAGGGTCACTATAACAGCCTGATTGTGAGTTTTCTGGAAGTATCTGGTTGTTAATTGTATGATGGATTCTTGGACTGATCCAGCATGGCTCTTATGATCTGGCAGAAAATATTATTTCTGTTGAAAATCAATCTATATTCTTTTTTTTTTCATTTTCCTGAGTAGATATCTCTATATTCATTTGAATTATGAGAATTTTTTAAAAGAAATCTTCCCTTCCTAAGCCTTGCTCTGTTGTTGATCTAATATGAACAGGAAAGATGAAAAATGCAAATATTTAACATCAACACAGAGAAGGTTTGAAGAAAAATAATTATGAGGAAATCAGGAAAAGTTAATAAAATATATTCTGTTTTTGATATCAGTTGCTTAACTTAAGCTTAACACAAGTTTAAGTTAGAAATAAAATGACAATTATCTTTTATATTTTCAGAATGCACTCTTTAGTTGTAATAATATGAATAATATGCTATGTTGACAAGAAGCTTCTTGAATTGTTTCCACAGTCAGTGTGGAATTGTTTTCTTTCTTTTCCATTACTCGAATTGTCTCACTTCTTAGAGAGTTTAGTTCTTCTTATCCTCATATCAAAAAGATGGTGGGCTATAGGAATTCTTATCCTGTTAAATCATTGAATACTGTTGACGCTTTCTGTTCCTGAGGTGTAGAGCAAAGGTTAACTAATCACTGATGTTCCTCCCCCTTCTCCTCCACTTACCCCCTCCTTCCCCTTCCTATTATTTATTTATTTATTCCATCTTATTTTATTTCTTCATTTTCCATCTCCCTCACTTTTCCTCCTCCCCCTCCTCATGTAAAGATAAATACTGAATAGGACTTACCTAGGAACGATTTATTTATTTATTTATTAATTTAATTTTATTTATTTATTTAAATGTATTGGTTGTCCAGGTCCCATGGAGTCGGGATGGGTTAGGAGGGGAGAAAATGAGGTTCTCTGCTATACTAAAAGAGGAAGCAGCCCTTTTCAGATAGTTGACACCACTTTTTGTACAACTTCACGGATTCTGAAATGCATCTCTAAGTTGAATAAATACTAAATATATAAAATATATATGTATAAAATATATACATATATATATACTAAAAAAATCTTATTTGAAAACATCATTTATTTATTTTTTTGGAGATTTAACCAGTTCATAAAATTTGGACAATTTTAGAACTGCCTGCAGATATTGGTGAGGTTATACATATCATGATGCTCATGGATTCTGCGTTGTTGACATCTGGAATAATTACTTTGGTTGGAATACAACATTCAGAAATTCAATTATAAGAACTAACAATGAAAATCCATTGGGCTGATGTCCCTCGATGGGAAATAGTTTCTACATTGCCAGCTTTTTTCTCAAGGAAAGAAAAGTTTAGACTTCAGAAATTTTAATAAGTTATTACCTTTTTTTATCTAATCTTGAATATTATCAAGAATATGCTTATATTCTTCTTCTTTGTATAAACAAGTATGTGATAATACATTTTCTAAATTCATCTTAACATATATCCCAAGCCTGCTCTGTTTAAGATTTTTAACTTGCCTTTCCTCCCTTTTCCTGTGACTGGAAGAGATTACTGTACTTTGACATGGATTGATTTTGAACATGTGTTTGAAATGGTTCATGAAAATGCAGGACCATTGAAAGAATTACCGTTTGCTGTTAGAGGCAGCTAAAACTGTGAGGTGTGAAGCCCAAATGAATTTAATTGGAATCATCTTGTTGCCATAGTTTCAAGTATAAAGTTCATGATTTCAGAGTAATGGAAAGACAAGTTCCACCTAATGATAGTTTAAAAAGATGTCATAATGTTTGGCCAGCAGGAACTCTCAGCTCTTTGAGAGATGATCACAGGCATTGCTGGCTGCATTCAGGAAGTATCTCCTTCCTTCTGTTTTCATCCAGGCCTCTACAATTAATGTAGTCAAAATCTGGATCTCAACTAAAGAGAGGAGGGGGAAAAGATGCAGGTTCTGGGGAATTTTCTCATCCCCCCCAGCCCATTCCAGGCTCCAGGAATATATTTGCACTAGGATAAGTTATTTAGAAGCAATCAAGTTAAAAACTACATGAGGACTAGGATGATTTCAAAGCACTCACTCAAGGGAATTGTTCTATAAAATGATGCCAAAGAAACGATCATCAAGTAAGATTTAAAAAGGTGATCTAATTTCTTACATCCCACCTGGAGACTAGGAAGGGAATTCTCTAGCTGGGAATGAATCAATCACAGCTTTGGATTCAGTATCCAAAGCTGCTTTGTATTATACCATTCTACATGGGTATGTATGTAGCATGGTAGATTTGATACCCAGAATGCTAGATATCAAATCTATCATTTGATACCCAGCATTCTCTGATTGGCAAAGGAAGGTATTAGGCACAGGATATTTCAAATTTTGACACTTGAGATGCTGAAAATGTTGAATGTAGAACCTTCTGTAGGCATTAATTCTAATCAACACATTGAAAAGATTGAGGCAGCCAATGCAACTTATAAAAATACATAATATGGGTATATGTGTATACAATGAATTTATACAATAACTGGCTTATAACATCCAGTATCTAGCTGCAGGTGAATCAGATTAGATTCCAATGTTATTTGGCAAATGCTTGTAAAAGATAGGCAAATAAAAATATGGTGATTTGATAATCTTAAAGTTTCAATGTAATTATTTTTATATGGATCCTAAAACATCTAGCAATTTAAAACCAGTAGTATAAAATGAAATCCTTATAGAACATTAGACATTATAGAACATTAGCAACAGTGGTGAATATTAAAGCAAATTGAAACATTCATGCCAATAAGGCAATGAAAATTAATATTTCTAAAAAGGTTTGGGCAAATAAACTAGTTTTCAGCATGTAGAAATGATGAAAAAAGAATACCAAACAATAATTTTAGCAAAAGCAATTCTGAACGTAAAATTTTAATTTCTTAATTCTTGATTTCTTTTTCTTTCTTTTTTTTGCCAAACAATATCCAGCTTTATTAAAGGTACATTTCTTAAAACGATCAATCAATGGTATTCAGGCAGGACATGGGCTACAATTCGCAATGTTTTACAACAAGTTCCAACTCCCCTTTTCTTTGCACTACCAAAATGTAAAGTTACTATATAAAATCCAATTAATTGGAACAGGGAAAGTTTAGAGTGATGGTGGACACTTTCACATTTAGTATGTTGTTTAACAACTTTTCACAAACCTACCCTGACTTTAAGATTGATTTCTTGATTATACACTTTATTATTTGTAGTCTGTGACATTATTCTTCCCCATTACTTTGGCCTGGATTTGCCAGTTGCCCTTAGGAATATCTAGATAGTTAACAGTTGGATATGTTCTCTACTTGAGTTAATGGTTTGTGGAATATCTCATCAATGCTTATTGCTTTGCTAATGTACTACTGCACTATAATGTGCTATAGATATAACTGGATACAATATATAGCCTGGATTTGTTTGAGCTACTTTACACTGTGTTTATAACCTGGTTGGTTTCAGAATTGTGTTACTTCATCTGTATCAGTCTAAGTAGAAATGCATGACTCTTCAGCAGGCAACCCTATTTCCTTAATGAGTATGAGAAAATGAACTATTCCACTTCAGCCTGTAGTTTATCAAACAGTTCGAAATGGTAACTTGTATCCATTACCAGTTACTGGAGAACACTTCCTTGATTCATTTCTATTAGTCGCTGCCTCACAGTTTCATCCCAATAAAAACACCCACCCAAACCAACACTCACCCACACACCCATGCACAAACACAAATACACAAAAATTGACAAAGACACCCTCAAATGAGCTCAGCTCCTTGTGACTGCATCCATGTTTTCTACAGGATGAAATGGGAGAGATATATCCTTGACTTTTATAAGATTTTTTTAATTACTTCTCATTTTAGTCAACAGCACATTAGTTTTATCTTTAAATTTGTTTTAGAATTGTGGTGTTCTTTGGTAGCCTAGAATCACTTTCATTGTCATTACGTCTAAGAAAGTGATTCTTTAATACTCATGTATGTTAAGATATTGATAAGTAAAAAATGAAGTAATTATATTTATATATTAATGTATTCAGACAACAACAAAGCAGAAGGTATTGAATTGAAATCATTTATGCTAAAATATTAGAGTGATTTGACTTTTTTCTTTGAAAATGACTTTGTCAAGTTTTGTTTCTAGTTCTGTTCCCAAGTTAATCCTAGCCCTGCTTCAATATGATTGACAAGGTATTCACAACTCACAGGTCTTAGTTGGATTAATTTTTTATAATGGTTTCTGTAGCATGTAGAATTCCCCAAGAACTTTGAAAGGGGGGAAATGATAGCTAGAACAATAATGACAGGACACCTGTGCTTCTTGCATATATTATTTGAAAACATCATTTTTCACAGTATATTAAAATTTGTTTGTGACAGTTTTCTGTAATTTATTAGTGAAAATAGTAAATATCCTTGGAAATGCAGATGATATGAAGTAGACAAAGAATTATGGGAACCTATGCATCAATAGTTCTTTTCAAGCTCACAGTATTGGAATAATTGGTTTCTAAAAGAGTAGAAAATCAGTAGATTCCAGATGTTTGGGGCATTAGGTGCCATAAGTCTCAGCCTGCAAGGCCAATTATCTGGAAGTTGAATCAAAACATCTGGAGACGACCATGTTGTCTATCCCTGGGTTAAATCATGCAGCATTGTCAAATATTTTGTGCAATAAAAATAAATATTTAGCAGTATAAACATATACTGTCATGATCTATGATGCAGTCCTGGGCCAAGAAGCACTTAGCAAACCACAAAGTCAGATTTATTGGGCAACCTTATTGAGTTGTTCAGAATATTAGATCTCTATTATTAAGATAGCCGTAATTTATCGTCGAATCTTGGATACTTTTAAGAAAGAAAGAAATTTCACATATGTTGAACTATTTATTGATAGACAAGTGGTTTTATATTGATAAACCTATAAAATATTTCTGTTCAAAAACGTGGAAAAATTTGAATAGTTTTCTTTCTTCTTAAAAAAAATATTTCAATTATATGAAACCATCTTTATATTGATTAAATAAAGATTAAAAATAGCATCTGCAGAATAATTATTATTGGTATATATCCATATACTTTAAGCAGCATATCTGTTAATATTATGCCACTGGTATTTTTCTGAAAAATGCTTCTTTTTATTTTGTTCATTACTTGAAATCATCTTCAATGTTGAAATTTATGGCTAATAAATTTGAAATTGGTGATGCCGTCAACTAATTTTTTCTATAGAGCATAATATTTTTAATTGTAAAAATATCTTTGCTAAAGATGTTGAATTACCTGCTAAGCTTAAAGCAAATTCTGTTTAGTGTCAAATAGTCTTATTTTTTATTGCAGACCTTCTTACTTTCATTCCATTACAGCACAGATTATATATTTATCCATCAAAACATTCTTCCAATTTATAAAATTTCAACATTAAACCTTATATACTATTTGACTCTCATTCTTTATTTCTTTTTTATTCCTCTCTTGATTTGTAAGGATAAATGTAAATGACTTTCTGTTTGAAGCTTTGTTTCCAAAAGTGTAATTCACTAAAAGCTTCAAAATAGGAAATGTTTTGACATGAATTTACAAAACAAATTCAGTATCTCTACAGGAAGTTAATAATTTCCATTTCAAACATTTCTGAAATCTGATTGATAATGGGTAGCAAAGACAGAAAGCATGCACTGCAATGCTGAAGTATATTTTTTATTCAAAATCAATTTCTTTACAAAAAGTTTAGTTACAGCTACAGTTTCTATTTTGATTGGTATAATATCAAAGCTTGTTTGTATATTATTATGCATTAGGTGTGCATTTTAACCAGTTCTAAGTGTATTTCTGCTCTATAGCTTCTGCTCTACGTAGCAAGAACATTATTTTTACTACCGTATGATGCTGTGCTCCACTCAAAATGTATGTTCATATAATCACAGAAAAATATTTTTGATCTTCAATCTTTAACTTATAATAACATTTGCCATAATATCAGTTATTCTAACTTTGACACAATGAACTTCTAATAGCCTTACTCTGCGTTCATGAATTAGATGCGAAAATTGAACCATTTTTGGAATTATGTTTTTTCTATTGAAAGTATATGATGTCACTAATTTAAAACTGGTATCTTTTAATTTTTCGTAAAATTATTTTTCTGCTAATGGGGCTAAACATTAATAGCTGAGATTTCACTTTTCATACATGCACAAGAAAACTTTAGCAAAATGAGCAAAATTAATCTAGTAGAAACATTGTTTGATCTGTTGTTCCCGTCTGGAGGAGATTTTGAAGTATTTCTACCGGTAGCAGGACTATCAGATTCTGTAACAGCCTTGTTCCCTATGCCATCCATCTGATAAACTCACAAGATTCATTTTTCTCTCCATGTACATGTATACTCCCAAACTAGACTCTGTTGTTTCTCTGGGTCATATGTGTGTGTGTATATGCATACTTTTTGTCAAGTTTATGTACAGTATATTGGAGGTAGTGTATATTATGGTTTGAAAACTGTATGCAGCAAAAATCTCATTTTAATGTATGCTGATTAGTGTACACTTAAAGTGACAAAAGTTCCATTAAACATGACTTTTATTTTTTTGAGTTTATTGCTGCCAAAAGTGTTACTACAAAATTAAATACAATTAAGTAAATAATTTTAGAAGTACACCATATCTGACATTAAATACATTAAATGACAAAAGCACATTAGCAAAAGTGTTCAGCTCACTTTCTCTATATGACAGGACTCTTTAGCCTGTATTTGATTTTCCAGTTATATTTTCTCCATGTTTCCCATTGACCTCATTTTTTGTTCCAGAAGCACTTCTGGCTTTAATTCTTTGGTGGATGGATAATCTAGCTGGGATTGATGGCTCAGAGGAAGCAGGAGTTCAACATGCTGTTCCTTTTCTCCAGATATTATTCCTTGACTGCCAACTCTTTCCTTCTGCTTCTAGCATTCTAAACATTATTTGTAGAGATGTACACATAGGTTCTGCACCCAATGATGACTTTTATGGAAAACTGTTCCATCAATACATAGCGGGAATCAGTTTTTTATTTATCACCTTGCCAGTTATTCTTAGTGCACTTCACAGAGCCCTTATTTAAATTGCAGGACATTTTCCTTTTAAAATTACTCCTTGGCAGTAGTTTTCTCAGGTCTTCTAAAACTATGGAGATTGGTGGTAAGTTGCCTTAGCCATATCTGAAAGCTGATGAACATTTGCCTTCAGGAGTTGTGGGTGCTCCATTATAGGAAATTTCTAAGAAAAGATTGGACAGCCATTTGTCCAAAATGGTATAGGGCAGTTGTCCCCACCCTTACCCGGTTTTGCAGAGCAGCAGTGGTGGCGGTGGGGGAGGAGAGGAGATGGTGTGTGTGCCTGCCACTTGCACAATCTAGTTCCCATGGGATGTGGAACAGTACCAGACTGCAGACTGGTGGGTTGGGGACCCTGGTATAAGGCATCCTGCTTGAGTAGGAGATTGAAGTAGATAACCTGTGAGGTCTTTTCCAACTCTGTTATTCCGTTATTCTAAAAGACTAACATTGTCCTGCCTACAACGCATAAGAGGGCTCAGTGGTAGAAATACATCATGACTTGGTGATTTTCAGGTATCTTATAATAGCAACTGTGAGATAGTTTTTCACTATAATTGAGAGATATCATTTGAAGCAATTTGATTACTGATTCTTTTGCCTTCTGGCAAAGTATGTCTCTGAAGGATGAATGATCACTGTGAAATGTATTCCTGTTTGATATGTGTGGGCTTTTTAAAATGAAATAAAGAAATTTCCAATAAATAGCTTAAGTGCAAGTAATTACAATGGCTCAGTATTCTGTACAGGAAGAAATTAATGTATAAGGTGAAAATGTCAAAATAAAAGGTCAGAGAAATGAATTGAAAAAGAAAGTTGAATATTAGCTAAAAGAACTTGTTTGCTGCTAGAAGCTCCCTGTAGTATTAAAAAAAAAAAGGTTAGGAGGCAATATAAAAATGGCTGCGTATTTCACACTTCATTAAAATTTTACATAAGATAGCCAAAGTGTCCTGTTTCGTGTTTAAAAATGGGACAATTAATATAATGAAATACTCATTGCCATAGGATTTTTCATGAAATAATTTATATGCCAAGAATTTTTCAGCGAAGATAATTTCAGGAGACCGACGTGAAATAGATTCTTAGAGAAAATATATTCAAATATATATAAAATATGGAACAAAATATATGGAAGCTTTGGACAATATTGCTGAGGCAAAGGATTAACCATTGTACAGATATAGGAGGGAAAAGGATGATTAATACATATACCATTCTCAATCATTTGTAACATTATTCAGAAAATGAACGTGTCTGAAGAAACGGGGGGAATTATGGGCTGTATCACACAAGAGGAGAATTTTTGACAATCTTGGTCACAAATCAAGCATTGACGCGTCCTAGATCCTGACCTTCTCAAGAATCTGCTTCTTTCCCCCCCTAACAATCTCCTAAGATTTATTTTTTGATTGGAAGAATACCAGATTTTCCTTCAAACTTACACCCCTGAGGGTGGGGGGAGACAAGATCCTTTCAAGGGATCTGCAAAATTAAATGAATAAATGTTGACATTTCTCACATTTTTAATGTTTAATATAGTACATAATTCTTCAAAATGATTGAGGACCGCAGAGAGTTTTGATTTCTGTAAAACACATCCTGCAGAAATCAAAACTTTTTGGGGTCCTCAGTCATTTTGAAGAATAGCTATAGCAATAGCACTTAGATTTATATACCACCCCATAATGCTGAATAGCACTCTCTGGGCTGTTTACGATGTCAGCATATTGACCCCAACAATCTGAATCCTCATTTCACCGACCTTGAAAGGATGGAAGACCAGTCAACCTTGAGCCCCATTAGGATCAAACTCCAAACGGTGGGCAGAGTTAGCCTGCAATACTGTATCAAGAAGATAAAGGGATCCTGAGACTAATTGTTTGAGAACTGCTGTCCTATAGGAAAGAGGTCTGGAACAGCTCACAAGAGCTTGCTGGTTATAAGAGGAGGCAATGTGATAGATTTGGTAGTCTGTTTTCTTGACAGATTAACCAATCTGGGGAAAACTGACCTATATGAAAAAGACAAACAAGAACCCAGTATCAGGCCTTGCAAACATAATAGGGATCGGTTCTAATGCTATAATCATAATTATAATAATGTTCTGTTATTATAATTGAAATGCTAATATTATTTTAAAAATGCAAAACTTTCAGCGAAGTGCCACATTGGAAAGATTTATATATAGATTTTTATATCTGAAAAAGCAGATATAAACGGATCAATCCTCCAAGTATAGTGCTTAATTGGAAGTTTTGCATCTCTTTTTCTTTCTTTCTGGTAATAACTACAGGACTGATCTGTCCATTCCTTTCAGCAAGGCTAAAACAGTTTCCTCCTCCTTCTTTTTCTTTAAATAAACAGGCTTTGCTATAGAACTGGACGTTTCAGTGAGTAGGTGTGTTTAGGAATTATTTCCCCTGCTTGCAAGGCCTCAGAAGGTCTGGCTCTGCCATATTAAAAATACATTGTGAATTCCTGACTGGAGAATCTAACAAAAACCCGACAAGATTATTGGTTTCTCTGGCAAGCTCCAGATTTCTAGCTTTTTATGTTTGGCAAAGCCAAGCAGGACTCTTCTGTTTTATGATGGTTTGGAATTACAAAGCAAATTGAAGATCAGTGTGTTCTCTGGAGCTGGGGAAGTTTCAAAGTCATTCTTTTTTCCTTCTTCCAAATTTCACTGACCCAGTTCCAACTGTTTTCTCATTCCTGCTCATTTTCAAATCGTTGACAGGCTTTTCAACTTGTTATCGTTCTGATTCAGTATCTGGCATCAAGCCATGGATTTTAACTAGATTAAGATTTTAAATTCAAACTTTAGCAGATTTTTGTTTCCCTGTGCATCAATTAATTTCCACTAATTCATAAAAACTACGCTGTTATAGACAGGAAAGCTTAATCTGGAAGGAGCCAATATAGAAATAATATAAACAAGCAGAGAGAGAATGTATTTGAAATGAAAACGTCTTACTAAAAGCCAGATCCTCTTTGTGAAGTTTTGCTCTCTTGCTCTTTAAATCTTTTTTTTTCATAATACCTTAAAGACTACTTACTAATAAAGAGCTTGAAAAGTTAAACCTCTCATGCTAAGGCAGATGAATTCTGACATTTTGTGATATTCATTTTTTTTTCTGCAGTTGAAACCACTGACCTATTCTCAATGGTGTAGAAGAAAGCAGTTTGACAAGTTGAGCATAGCTGTGGTGCTGATTTTATACTCCAGCACCAACATTAAATTCATGTATTATGTTAAATATTGAGTCAGGCATGGAGGCTTCAAAAAAAGAATTAATACAAATATACTGCAGTTTTAATTAGTTATACCATGATTGTCCCACCTTTCGGCTTTGCTGGTCTGTATCGAGTGAAGAGGAATTGTCTGGGCCACATATAAGATATATAATATAGTCAATGTATATAAATAACATACTTACCAAACTTACTAAAATATTTTTAAAAATTTAATGGAGCCACGTTACTAGCTGTCCAGGGATATATGTGGTCTCCGGGCTGCAGGTTAAACACACCTGAGTTATACCCAACTATTCCATACATTTGGCAAAACACTGCAGGCAAAATACCGAAAAGAATTATGAGGATTTCAGCCTTGTTCAGACATAATTAAAATTGCCCTTCCCTTTCTTTCTGAAAGAAATAAGTCTTTGTACAGTAAGTGCAATTTTAAAGAAGACCTGGGAATTTCATGTTGTAGTTAATTTGACATATTTATTTCATTCTTACCAAGTAAGGTATTGTTTTCTTAGCATTAAAATTGACTGTGATGGTATACATAAGACATATCTGAGTGTGTCTTGGCTTGGGAAGAATTAATTGTGGGCCTGTTCATGCAGTTCACTCATTCCTGTTTGGTTCCTCCACTATAATCATCTATATGTGTACCCAACCCATTATCCTGTTCTTTTTTGCAATAAACAACATTGTGCAGAGTGCAGAAAAGGAGTGAGGAATCATAAACCAAGGAAATTGAAAGCATGCAATAAGAAAAAGAAAATACCTAGTGATTGAAGGAAGCACCTACCACCCTCCTGGAGGAATGTAATATTTTAGGATATACTAAAAAGGCAGAATATTTTCCCTAAAAGAGAAATAGAAACTCACAGAAGCAGAAACTCAGTCCCCACTTTTGTTAATGGCCTGGGCCAGTCTATTCTACATAACAAAGATCTACCTTCTTCAGACAGCCATATTATGAATTGCCCAAAGCCCTTTCATTACATCACCACCCAGCAAGGCTCAGCGAAACGTGAACTCAAAACACAGCCTACAGAGTTGCCTCTGCATGGCCCCATGGGAGTCTGACAACCAATCAGAATACAAGCTCAAAGACAATGCCCAACAGACGGCATAAAACTAAGGCATTCTCAGCATCTCAGCCCTTTTCTGTTCAGGAACTCAAGCATGTGCTCCTGTTCACCATTAAACCATCTTTTCAAGCAATCTCCATGTTTCCAGTGTCTTTTTCCCCACTTGGAACTGAACCTAGATGGGCATTTCTTCCTACATGATGATTTATACCAGCCCCAAGTATTATAATTATGTTACTTCATAAATTGTCTTTGTCTTTAAATTTCATGATTTCATTAGCCTTAACCTAGGAATTTCTCAGTCTTTCCTCTCCTCTTAATGCATTAAGTCTTTCTTCATTTATCTGTTCTGTAATTCATTCAAATGAACCCTTATTCATTTTTACTGATATAACTGAACAGTTTCAACATTCTTCTTTCATGCTGTTTATTAATTTTGATACTGAATTAACCATTCTTGACTCTATATGTGCTTGTTTCACCAAACACCATTCTTAAGTTCCCCATTCTAACCCAGTGCAGCCTTTCCTTTTTTCTTGCTTAACACTGAAACATTCCCATTTCATTTCTCAGAGGTATGCTACAGGGGTGGGTTCTAACTTATCTCACTGCTGGTTCGCTGCCTCCAACGCAGCGTGGCCACGCCTTGTTTTTATTACTATTGGATTGTTTTATTGTTTCTGAGTTGCCCAGAGTCATTGGCATTAGGCAGCGGAATAAATAAATAAATAAATAAATAAATAAATAAATAAATAAATAAATAAATAAATAAATAAATAAATAAATAAAT
>JANHFT010006345.1:35373-48097 GCA_032467955.1 Pseudoxenodon macrops
TCAATAAAATTTTATTTACAAAAAAGGGGGGGGAAGAAATGGCTCCATGTGCCACCCGTGGCATGCGTGCCATAGGTTAGCCATCACTGGCCTAGAAGGTGGAAGCTGACTTTCAAAAGTGGACTTGTATGGTCTGCATCTGGGCTTTAAAAGAAGGCTAAGCATTGCACTATTCTGTTGCCACTTCCTGCCATGTACCAGGCATGTGGCTGCAGTCACTGTTTCCTAGGGAGACAGATTAGTTTTGTGGGACAGAATTTTTACTGTTTGGTGCATGCTGGTTATAGACAGGTAGAGAAATAGCCTTGAAGCAAACACATTCTGGGAAGAATGATAGTATTAAGAAGAGACTCAGGCTGACCCCTCCATGTATCCTTGGGGTGTAAGAAAGAGGGGAGAAAAAGCATAATCAGACTTGGAAGATTCTGTAACTATAGCCGATTTCAATAGTTTCTATAGAGTTGACTTCCTGATTCAGTCTCCCTTGCAGGGCTGACATTAGGGGAGGATTTTGCTTTCCTCTTAGCACTACATTTATTGGATATACATGCCTCTTAAAGTCATTGTAACTTTGACAGCAAAGACCTGAGGCCTTCAAGGAGATAAATCTCAGAAATTAGCAAAGTGGTGGTGCTCTTGAGATTTAAGTTGTCCCAGCGCCTTCCTTCTGGTTCTTGGCATCCATGAGTTGACACCAGCAAGTAAATTGTGGTGGGGTTGGAATTAAGCAGGAAATGACTTGATGGCTGAGTAAGTGTTCATTGCCATGTTTCATCTACAATAGTTGTTTTAGACAAATTGTGTTTCCATCAGAAATATACATTGTCTTATTCAATGGTGAAAAAAATAAGATTAGTAAATCTCATTTTCCACACCAGGTTTAATTATAAAAGCAAAACGAAGGAAGGGAAGCATGAGAAAAAGAAAAACAGTCTCTGCTTCATGGATAGCGATGATCAAATGCAAAAGTTAGGGTAGTTTAATTGAAATAACCATGTAACGTGTGAAGTCAAAACAGAGGTTATAGAAAAGAAAAGTGGGTAAAGTGACTTCATTTGTTAAAAAATATTAAAATATTTTCTTCTTTCATTTTAGATTATGCTGCTTTTGTTCATAATAAGTATGAGAAGTTCAATTTCAGAGCACTACATAAGACACCTGCTAAGTTTTTTTGTTCCTATGTTTCCAGTTGCAACTTTTATAATTTCTTTTTCAAGTGTAAGTTCAATATTATCTCTTATCTTTCAGCCTCTTCTTATGAAAACTGGATCTGAGCATAAACAGTTTTGCATCCACCCAGATTGTATAGGGAATACAGTAATTGGGTAAAATATGTTCTCTGGGTTTTTCTCAGGAAGCAGAACTTCTCCAACAATTTTTCAAGGACGGGCGTGCCTCTTCCAAGTAATGCTCCAAAACTGTAGGAATTTCACTAAAATTCATTGTTCCTTCAAAGTGAATTCTAGCAGAAACTGTTTTTCCCCCTTCTTGGAGCTATGTGTCAATTATTGTTGGGTTTTTTTTTGCCTCATGGCTGCAGCCAGTGGACAGCCAGACAAAGCAATGTTGTAAGCCTACCTCAATCTTAAATGGTTGTCAACTTCAGCCACAATCCCATTTGCTTAAGTCTACATAGAGCATGGGTTGGAAAGCCCAGAAAAACAGGGCAACATTAGTATAACAGAGATGGGAGATTTGGGCCCTATCTGACCAAACATCTCAACTCCCAGATTTAGGACTAAATTCTGGTCAGGTTTTATTTATTTATTTTTAAATAAGTTTTATTATACAATATTCTTCTTTTTACATTACAATTTCATCTTTGCAACCGCTCTGTACCGGTATATATCCACAGTTTTTTACACACACACACATTATATACTATCATTTCTAACAATTTTTTTAACTTTTACATTTTTGTTGCCTCTTATCATAATATAAGAATATGTATAATAAATAATCTTCATCTATCATTATACCTATACTTATTTCTCATTTCTAATTCTTTCATTCTTAATTTTCTAATCTCTGCATCTACTATCTAACTAGTTGTACCATACACCCCAAATTACATAGTATTCTGTTTCCCCTTTTTCCTTAATTTTCATTGTCAGACTGTCCATCTCAGCGCAATCTAGTATTTTCTTTATTATTGTTTCCTCAGAGGGTATATTTCCATTTTTTCAATTTTCAGCATATACAATTCTGGCCGCCGTTATTACATGTAACATTAAATATTGAGTTATTATAATATTATTATATTTCCCTGTTAATATACTTCTTAGAAATAGTTCTGGCTTTAACTCTATTTGCTGTTTTAGCATATCCTCTAGCTTTTTGTGCCGATGGGCATGTCCATCACATGTGGTAATATGTTCCCTGTGTTTGTTTACATTTCTAACATTCCGGTGATCTATGAGGGAACACTTTTGCTAATCTTGCTGGTGGTAAATGCCATCTGTAGAACATTTTATACAGATTTTCTCTGTATGCTGCCGACATTGTCAATTTATATTTTTTTCCCTCATAATTTTTCCCAATGGTATACCTGAAATTTTTTGTCCATGTTATCATAGTTTCTTTTACTGTTTCTTCTTCCATTTTAAACCTCAATAAGTAATTATATAATTTTTAATCAATTTTTCATCTATGCCCTGTAATATTCTATCCAATTCTTGGGGTTCCTTATAGAACCCATATTTTTCCTCATCTTTCTTATATCTCATCTGAATTTGCATATGGGGCCACCAATCCAACCCAATTCCCTGATTTTTTAATTCCTGTTTTGTTTTTAGCTTTCCTTATTCATATAATCTCTCTTTATATCTTGAAATTTTATCTAGATCTATACATTCAGATATATTAATGCTTCCATTGTTGATAATCAGACCAGTGTTTTGCTTTAGTGGTTCTGTTTAATTTCCCCCCATATTAGTAATTTCAATTTATAATTTGATGATTTTGGAAATAACTACGTGTTTTACTTTTTCCATCCCATATGCGTGCCATCATAGTTGAAGATTGTGTTCTTCTATTGTCAAGATCCTTTTGTTCTTTAAGTTTATCCACTCTTTTATCCATGTGAGAGCTGCGGCTTGATAATACAGCTCCCAGTCTGGTAGTCCAAATCTGCCTTTATTCCTACTATCCTGTAGCATTTTAAATTTAATTCGTGGTTTTTTTCCCTAGACAGATAAATGTTGTTATTAATTTAAGTCTTCAAAGAATTTCTTTCCTAGTTTTATTGGTATTACCTGAAATAGCAATAAGAGTTTGGTAAAATATTCATTTTAATTACGGCTATTCTTCCAGTTAATGAGATTTGCAATTTTTTCTATTTGTCCAAGTCTATCTTTATTTGCTGCAATATTTTGTTATAATTATATTCCTTAATTGATGAATATCTTGCTGTTAGCCAGATTCCCAAATATTTGACTTTTTTTGTCATCTGCATACCCATTTTTCCCTTCAGTTCATTCTTCTGCTTATTTGTAAAGTTTTTTGTTATTATCTTGGTCTTCTCCTTATTTACTTTAAGTCCTGACACTTTCCCAAACTCCTCTATTTTCTCAACTAATTTGGGTCCTCTTTCTAATGGTTCTTCCAAAATGAATACCATATTGTCCGCAAATGCTTGTACCTTATATTGCTCCTTTTTTATTTTCAGGCCCTTTATTTCTTGGTCTTGTCTAATCTGTCCAAGTAACACTTCTAATGTTAGTATGAATAACAGGGGTGATAGGGACAACCTTGTATTATAAAATATTTTTATTGTTTTTAAAAGATAAAAGTATTTCCTTTTTACAACATTTACATATCACTATACATTCACATGTTTTCTTTTCCCCCTAACAAATTGATATATTTATACATATGGTTCCCTTGGCCTATACACATTATACATACTAATATATTCATATATTGATTTACATACATCCTATATACT
This sequence comes from Pseudoxenodon macrops, assembly GCA_032467955.1. NCBI lineage: Eukaryota > Metazoa > Chordata > Lepidosauria > Squamata > Pseudoxenodontidae > Pseudoxenodon > Pseudoxenodon macrops. The sequence goes on from JANHFT010006345.1 coordinate 39,320, forward strand.
TATACTATTTTACTGTTAATTCCTAGTTTCCCTGTATTAAATATTTTCTTGTTCATTATTCCTATCTTCTAACCATTTATACCATTTTTCCTATACCAGATAGTACTCCGTTTCATCTTTATTTTTATTTCTTTCATCAGTTTATCCATTTCTGCACAATCCAGAACTTTTCTTATCACATTTTCATCTGTGGGTATAGTATTATTTTTCCAGTTTTGTGCATATATGTGCGTATGGCTGCAGTTGTGATATGTAATATTAGGTATTGTGTTTTTTCTCATATTTTTTTGCACTTATGCCCAGTAAGAATCATTCCGGTTTCAAATCTATTTCGTGTTCTGTTATCTCCTCCAGCCACTTTCTTATTTTGGTCCAGTATTTTGTCTTACACTCTTGTTTATATTAAAATTTTCTGTTGTTACTCCGTTTACTATCCACTTTACCATTTGGTTAGAGTATATTGATTGGAGCATCTTTATAAATTTCCCCCCAAAGTTCATAATCTTTAATTGTAATATCATGAACTGCCAACTCAAATTATCAAATGCTTTTTGTGCATCTAAAAAGATCAATGCTAATTGTTTTCCAGGATGTGCTTCATAATATTCTAGTACATTCATAATAATTCTCATATTGTTTCTCAACTGTCTTTTTGGTAGAAAGCCATTCTGGTCTGGATGTATAATTTCATTTAATATTCTTTTATGCCTTTCTGAAATTATGGAGCGAATATTTTGTAATCCACATTTAATAATAATGATATTGGCCTATAATTTTTTATCTGTTGATAATCTGTGTCCTCTTTGGGTATTAATGTAATATATGCTTCTGACCAGGATTTAGGTAATTTGCATCTATTAATGTATTGTTATATACCTCCAACAATAAGGTTTCAAGCGGTTCTTGTATGATTTTGTATAGTTCTGCGGGGAGTCCATCTGGACCAGGGGTTTTGTTATTTTTTGTTTCTTAATTGCTTCGGTTATTTCCATTGTTGTTATTCTTTCATTTAACACCAGATATTTTAGTTAAACCCACTTTTTCTAGATATTGTTTGGTAATGTCTTCCGATATCTTTTTTTTGGCTATATAGCTTTCTAAAGAATTCCTTAGTTATATATAGTTTTTTTAATCTTCATTCTGGTGGTGAATAATTCCTTTCTCATCCTGCAATTGGTGTGTTATTTTTTTATCTTTTTCCTTTTTTAATTTGTATGCTAACCATCTCCCCGACTTATTTGCACATTCCCAAAAAAAATTGTTTTGCCATTTTAACTTTTTGTGCCATTTCCTCTTGTAACATTAAATTTAATCTGTGTTTTATTAAATCCCTTTTTTCTTATTCTTTTCTTTTTTGGGGTTCTTTCTGTAGGTCTAATTCCAATTTTTAAAGTTCTTCCTGTAATATATTTTGCTGTTGTTTCTTTTTCTTATTTCTCCTTATCCCACACATTTTGCAATGATATTTCTTCTTTTATATTTTCCTCGAAAAAGAGTTTTATTTCTTTTTCCACCATTTGTATATATTCCTTATCTTTTAGATTGTTTTGGTTTATTGTCCATCTCGCCTCTTCTTCTGTCTCTCCATGTCACTTTTATCGGATTGTGGTCTGCCCATGTATTTGTTGCTATACCCACCTCTTGGGTGTCCCTTCTCAATCCCGGGGTCATCCATACCATGTCTATCCATGACCAAATTTAAATTTAATTCTCTCCATACATCTTGTAGCTCTAATTCTTGTACCATCTCAAAAAATGTGTTTGGGAGTGTTCTTTGTTTTTTTTTGTTTCTTTTGCTACTTTTGTAATCTTTTTTCGCATCTACAACTGCATTAAAGTCCCCTATTACGCATGTATGTTTTCATAGACTATCTCTATTATTTTTTGTGCAGTCTTCTGTAAAAATTTCCCTGTTTATTATTTGGGGCATATGTTGCAATAAGGACCATTTGTTTCTGATTTGTAGATATATCCATCATTAATATTCTTTCTTCCTTATCCTCATATATTTGTTTGAGTTTTAACCATTCTTTTATGTACAAAGCTATTCCCCTCTTCTTTTGGTGTGTTAATGATGTATATGACTTCCCGATTTTGGGGTATTCTAATATTTTACCATATTGTTCCTTAATATGGACTTCTTGAAGACAGGCTATGTCAAAATTCAGTCTTTGTAGTTTTATCAATGTTTGTTTCCTTTTTGTAGAGGAGTTCAATCCATTAAGATTGATTGATAACATCCTAACTTCCTCTTCCATCTCTTACTTGTATATAGGTCTCACTCTTCTGGTTGTCCTTATCTCTCTCTGTGTTTTTGTTCTTGCACCTTTCATTCCACTCAGTCATTTTCCCCTCTTGTTCTTTCTTCTTGTTCTACCTCTTTTTCTTCTGTTTGCTGTTCCTCTTGACTCTTGCTTTCTATTTCCTCTCTACTTTCCTGATCTTCATCCATCATAAAATGATGCTCAAAAAATTCATGTGCTTTGTCAAGTGTATCAATCCTACATTTTTTATCCTGCCATGAGATCAGGATTCCTTCTAGTATCAACCATTTCAATGTTTGTTGGATCTTCTGTATTTTGTAGTCCATTTTCCGGATCTCCCCCTTCACCTCTCCCATCTCATTTTTTATTTCCTCATGATTTCTCGATATCGTCTCCTATGTCTTTGTCACAGTTTCCTGTATTGTTAGTAACATTGCCTGCAGATTTTGCATATTCTGCATATTCAAACTTGATCTATCCACGCCAAGCATACTGGCTATTGAACATTGACTTGACAGGGATGATGTTGCTGATGCTGGGCTTGATGATGCTTTCTTCCCTAGTTTTGTAATAGTTGCTGTACTTGTCATCTTCAAAAATCTAACAGTATTTTTCCACAATAGCATACAGTAATTACTAATTCCCTATATAAATACAAGTTAATATAATACAAATAATATACTATAATATAAATATAATTTAATGTAATACAATCCCTTGTGGGGTAAGCAACGTTTATGAAATCCAGTGTGTGTGTAAAAATTAAGCAATTGCTATTTGATACTTCTTAATCAGCAAGAGTTAGTATTTTAACCAGTCTTTAGATTATTCAAATGTATTTAGTATTTTTCTTTCAGTCTTTTCTTCTTCTTCAAAAGTTTATAATTCATAGAGTATTTATCTCCTTAGTATCATTCTTTTAGCAATCCTCAAATTTGTAAAATTTGTAATCCATATGGGCCCAATATGGTTCTGAGTTCTGCTAAGGTTTTATCAATCCTCAAAGTAAGTCAATGTAATATATCAGGTCTTGAACAATTTATTTTTGCAGGATGGGTGCAAATCTATTGTTCAGGGTCAGATGAGCACAGGAGTACGTAAAAAGAGAATCAGAAAGAACTAATTCTACAAAAGTTCTGTCATTGGTTCTTGTTTGAACTAATAATTACCAGATTGACCCAGGCTCCATACAGACACACAATGCTGGAAAGTTGGTTGGATCTTTGGATCTCTGTTCAATGGCTGGCTGGAGGAAACCGATTTTACAGAACAAGAAAAACTACCCCTCCACCTCTCCCACCAAGGAATCCTAAATTATAAACAGCTTCATCTATTTTATAAAGCTATACTTTTTTCCTCCAGAGTTCAACCCTTTCCCCCCCCCCCTCTGTCTTGTGTCTTGTTTCAGTTTGGACAAAATGTCTTAACATTTTTCTTCGCTATTTCTTCTTGTTTATTCCCGACTGGGCTTATTTATTTATTTTTTATTTATTTGTCAAGCATGTATAAGATAACTGATATAAACATGATTATGAATACAGGAAATGGATATGGATAAATGAGGACAGTAGAACAGGGACAGTAGGCACATTGGTGCGCTTATGCACGCCCCTTACAGACCTCTTAGGAATGGGGTGAGGACAACAGTAGACAGTCTAAGGTTAAAGTTTTGGGGGTTTGGGGAAGAAACCACAGAGTCAGGTAGTGCATTTCAGGCATTGATCGCTCTGTTGCAGAAATCATATTTTTTGCAATTGAGTTTGGAGATGGCTTTACTGGCTCCCATAGTAATGAAGGTGATCCTTATTGAATGTCCTTATTTAGAAACCCCAATTGGGAATGGCAACTCGGTCATTAAGTGAAGTGGTTGCTTTCTGGGTGCTAAGTGAAACTACAGTAAGTGAAACAATTATGCTAGGATCTTACTTCAGCTTTCCTTTGCTTTGCAGACCTGTAAGATTTGGTCACAAAGTTACTTTGTCATCCCTGTTGTTATTGTGAATGGTTGCTAAATGAGGCAATCGGTAAATGAGGACTACTAGTATTACCAAAATCTTTTTGCTATGTAAATTTTCTGGAAATTAGAGTGATACGTTTGGAATAGGCTTTAATAAAAAACTCCACATGCCCTCAAACAGAGTTCATGGTTCTTTCATCCATGACTTGGCAAGGTCATGGAATTGGTTTGGGCCTAAACATTTGCTTCTGCTGCTGCTGGCACATCTCTTTCCCCAAATAGGCAAGTACAAAATGTTTCTCTTTTGAACTAAAGCTGGGGATATAAGTAGCAGAAAAGTCCCCAGCATGTTAGAGCTGTTCTCTATCATATCATAGACCAGTCCCAGTTCCTCTCACATCTTCCTGCTGTCAGAGTCATGCTCTCAAAGGTATTTGCTACTTGTGGTCCCTCAGATCAAGATAGGGGTGGAATAAACTAATAAATCTCTTGCAGAATCAAGTTACTTGGAAGCCATTTTCTTAGTTCATCTTCCCTTCCCCCCCTTTGATATATCAGTTCAAGGCACGATATGTGAGAATGTTTCTTTCTCTGGATGCTTTAATACAGCTGGTTTTCTGAAAGAGAGGAAGGAAGGAACAGCAGGTCCCAGTTGATAACAAAAGACAGGAATGCCGGCTTTTTCTGACAGTTTCTCTAAATTCATAAAATAAAATCTAAGCTGCTTTGAGGAAAAGAAGATTATGAATGATACGTATTTTCCTTTTATTTTATTTTTTGGCAGTCACAGTTGAAAACCATTTCCCTGAATTCTGAAGCCATAGAAATATTATCAATAATATTTAAAAGAAGAGATTATCTCCACTCCTTTAAAATGTTAAGGCAACTTGCTTATTAAGGGGACCCAAATGGTGCATTCAGCTATTAGCAGCAGTGCTGGAAGATGGGAGAACTGCACAAATCTCTCCTTGGCTGCCCAGGTGTCCTCAGAATGAATGGTGGGTTCCTTGCAGAGTTGTATGAGCATTTTTGATTCTCTTCAAACAACAAATGAGAAATATTATTATATATATTAACATCTCTCTCTCTCTCTCTCTCTCTCTCGCTCTCCCCACAATTCAGATTTTAAAGCAACTTATTTGCATCACACTAAGATAGGTAGTTGTTTGAGATGACTCCGTGTGGGACAACAAATGTGTTGTTGCTACCCAGTCTTCTGTTGAATAAAATTAAAAAATTAAACTTACCTACAACCTACTTATTCACTGGAGATTTTTAAAGAAGAGATTGGACAACAATTTGTCTGAAATAGTATTGGGCCTCCTGCTTGAGCAAGGGGTTGGACTCCAAACTCCCTGTCATTATTCTGGTTTTTTTTTTATTCTGCTGGTGAAGTGCCTCAAAACTTGCCTTATACTCTTATTTTAGAGCCCTTATTTAATCCAGTTTGTAAAGTCCTCCAATTTACTTTATTACTTTTCCACCCTGAATTTTCAGTCAGGCAAGTATGATATGTTTCTCGTGGGAGTATACAGTAGGTGGGGAAACCTCACAGATCTTGTATAATATATTGATCTTCAAACTGTAACATTCATGGTTTTCCAACCATGACTGGGAATTTGGAGAATTACAACCTTAATCTGTAGTATTATAGGATAGTAGATCCGGCTACATCATACTGGGTCTCCATATGCTTTCTAATTAGCCCATTTCCATACATTGTAAATAGTCATTTACTAATCATGATATCGTTCTATCAACAGATTACATGATCTGGAGACTGCAGGGGGAAATGGTGGAAACAATGTTTATACACTTTTAGGAGTGGTTGGGTTTTGTTTTGTTTTTTGGGTGCTGTAGCTCATAAGCAAAAGTTGAGAAGGCCAAGTAGCCTGAGGGAGGAACTCAATAAGTTATAAATTGGTCATGAATCCAGAAGAGAGTCTGTAGCCTCTGACAGCCAATGTTGCTGTCACAGAGGAGACAAAGAATTCCAGACTATCTACTTTTGCCAAGACATCTAGTTTGTGCATTTTCAAACAAAGTTTGATTAGCAGCTGATAGGATGATTTGTTAGAATGTTTACAGAAAAGTCATGAAAGCAAAAGTAATGTAATCCACTGAGATTTTGAGACTTACGTATATTGTGCAGTGGTTTCAGTTGAGAACTGTTGTGTCCTTCCATGCACTCTACCTTCCAACTGAAAAGAGAGATGAATCTGGCCAAGAAAATCTGCCTTCTATTAGGACAAACTAGCCCACTTTGTCCTTCCAGATTGGCCAGGGCTCTCCAAAGCCTGAAGCACAGTTTTTTTTTCTCATTGCTTTCTTTAACTGGAGATGTTAAGGATTCAACCTGCAAAGCCAATGTTCTCCCCCAAGGGCAATATATGGTCATCTCATATAAAGTTTACCTCTCCTTTTCTCCCATCATTTACAAATGTGCACCAGAGTGTATGGGGGTTGCATGCACGGGGTTAAAGGCAGTGGTGGGATTCAAATAATTTAACAACCGGTTCTCTGGCCTAATGATTTCTTCCAACAACCAGTTCACCAAACCGCTTAGAAAGTTAACAACCGGTTTTCCCGAAGTGGTGCGAACTGGCTGAATCCCACCATTGGTTAAAGGTCTAGATGCCAACTTTCCCCCCAAAGTCTTAAGTAGATAATATTAGGAAGAATCTTTTTCGAAAGAGCTGGGGATGCTGTTTGAAGACAGTGCCAGGCAGGAGGGTCAAATTCTCTAACAAGGTAGACAATAACTTCCTTATATTCATATGATTCGCAGTCAGGATCCAGCATGGTTTAAAATATGTGTAATTGACTTGCCTCTGTTCTGACTGTTTGTTAATGAATTCACTGGTTATGAATCAGAGTTGAAAAGTTGCACTTTATGGCCCACCTTGAGGGGAATGCTGGAACCTGTCTGTAGAGCATAGGTTCAGGCATGTTTGAACAGGTAATGATAACAATAATGTAATCTTATCTCTCCCATTTTAACTGCAATCATGTTTCTTCTGTGGTATCTGGGGAGTTGTAGATTGCTAAACCTACTGAGGATTATCTGTTTATAAATCCACAGCCATCCTCAATGAATTGCAGCTTTCTTAATTCTCAGGACAGATTGAAGAAGTATTAAGGGTGCTTAAATCAATGGGGTAATTATGCTCCCTTTGGGAAAACACACATTAAAACAACTATCAAAATATTCTGCAGCAGCCTGAAATTAGCTAATCACTTTAAATATAAGTATTTCAGTATTATTGTCTGTATGTCATAATGTCAAGTGAAAGCAACCCAATCCACATTTGTAGAATTCAAACTACTTTATTGTATTCTGCCTGTAATACAGGAATTGCCCCAAACTGTTTGCCTACCCTTGGGAGCAGATAGATAAGGTTGGGGGTGGTGGTGAGTGTTAGCAGTCCATCTCTTGTGGCTGTGTAAGGATTCAAGGCTTCTTGAGTCCTTTCCCAATACATGCCTTGGTTTGTAGGGAGGGAGGGAGAGAGAAAGGGGGACAACGACGACAATGATTTTCATTCAAATAAATTTGATGGCCAAACATTATTTCTTGATCTTTCTAACCTGGCAGCTGCACATTATTCTATTTGAATGAATACCATATATTTCCAAAATGATTGTAAATTTAGTGATTTCTAAATTGAACGCTAAGGAGAAATGAGATCTGTTGCATTAGTCTTCTAGAAAACATGGTGTGTGGTATTGAGTTGCAGTTTAACACAGCCAGGGAGCATCAGATTCAGGAACGGGGATGCAAAAGATTATTAGTGAGCATGGTGAATCCTGGAGCAAACTTTCAGCTCAAAAACGCACACGCGCGCGCACACACACACACACACACACGCCAAAGCAGGGGGAAAGGAATTTTCCCAATCATTTCTGTTTATTGTAAATTTGTTTGCTTCTGGAATCCCTGTGGAGAAAATTCTCAGTTTCTGGACAAAAACTCTTGTTACATAATATTATTCTCTGTCTAGCAGGAAATGGGCTTTTTCTTACCCAGAGTAATTTATCTAGTAGCCATATATCATACATCTAAGACTGCTATGTTATTCAAGGACAATCTAATGGAAGTCCTCCATATTTTTAGGTCAATTCCAAGACTCCTGCATTTACAACAAACCATAAACTATGTGTCATTTGTATTTTGCACTAAGGCATGATTCATTTAAACACTGTTATCTATTTTTCCAGTATGCTTGAACTGAGTTTTACCTCAAAACCTATTACCTGTTATCTGATTTATTCCCTATTCTCCAATGTTGCTTTTACACTGCATAACTTTGACCTGCAGAATTGATCTCCCTAACTGTATAATTTGAACCACCAACTGGGAGCTGTAACGTTGCAGACAGTCCTCTTCTATTTTCCCCCTTTACCTCGACTCTTTCAACTTGATTGTTGCTCCTGTTGTGCAGATAAACAAATTGTATGTAGAGGAGAATCACTATCATGATGATCACAACCATCACCTTTGTGATTATCGTGAAGTGGTATCAATGACATTCTCTTCAAACCTGTCTGTAGGGGAGA
>JANHFT010006345.1:52347-65396 GCA_032467955.1 Pseudoxenodon macrops
TAAGGGGCCCAGCTGCCCCTGGCTGACCGGGGAAGGGAAGGGCTGCCCGCTATGCTGGCCCCGCCCACCCCTTCAGGGGGGCTTATTTTGGGGGGAGGGCGTATATTTACGCCCATCCCAAAAAGCAGGGTTGGTCTTATTATCAGGGCAGGTCGTATTTTCGGGGAAACACGTTAGTGTTATGTAGACCAGAAATTCATTATGTAAATATTAAGCAGATGTATTCTATTCTCAAGGCTTTATGGTTATTTGTACTATTGCTGCAAGATGATGCAAAATCTGTTTAAGTTTTCCTTGACTAGGGAGTACTTTGTATTATGCAGCAAATTAAAATTTAAGACCCTGAAAAATCTAAATAACTTTCTAGGTTTGCAATAGTTCACCAACTTTCTCTGTCCATTAGTCTCTGGAATAGTCTGATCAGATTTAGTTTTAAATGGTAGCTTCAGTTCACAAAGAAAATGGAAAGAGATTGGTTTCAATTTCCTAAATCCCTCAAATAATTTTACACGTAGTCTCGGTGAACCTTGTTTCATAATTCACATTGGGATATTTTGTCCAAACAGACAAACCAAATTTTGAGATTTCTACTGAGTTCCAAATAAGGCAGGTGTACATTTTCTAAAGTTATTTCTAATAGTTTCCAAAACTTTCCCCATCCCTTCCCTTAACCACATTGTTTCAAAACATATATAATATATAATATGCTGTTCTATTTTGGAGTAAATGTTTACAAAGTACAGAAACAGAGTAAGACAACAAAAAGGATGACATTAGAAAAAGAAAAGGAAACATAACTAAAACTATTTTGTACACATTCCATTTGCTGTAACTCCCCATAGCATTCTATTTTTCTAAGCAAAATAGAATACTTACTTACTTACACTACACCCATATATTAATTCATACGTACAATGAGTTTTTCCTTTAAATTTCTTGTCCCTCTCTTTCTCCCTTTGAAGATCTTATCAATTCCAGAATAATAGAGTAACAGAGTTGAAAGGTACCTTGGAGGTCTTCTAGACCAACCCCCTGCTTAAGCAGGAAACCCTATAACATTTCAGACAAATTGTTGTCCAATCTATTCTCTAAAAACTCCAGTGAATAAGTAATGTCATCCTCAGGATTGGAGACAGGTTTTTTTTTTCAGTTGCCCCTTTTTCTATGCAACAGCATTCCCCAGGAGATTGGGATGGCCACTAATCTGGGTTTTAAAAAGTCATTGAAAACTGGCTTTTTCAGTAGGCCTTAGAAATGGGAATGTTGTGAGTAGCTGTGAATTCTTAGTTCAATCATGCTTTTATATTTATTACTTTGTATGTAGTAGTAGACATTTGAGTAGACATCTGTTTAACTATATTGAAAGAGAAACTCATAGAACAGTTATTCCCATATATTCATGGGTATCCATATGATTCAATCACATTTTCAGTACTATCCCATCAACTGAGGTTTTTACATAACACTTTTTAGTAAGATAGAGAAGATATCAACTAGGTGACCAGCATTAGCTGTATCCATGTCATAATAATAGCATTCCTTACTGGGAATAAGAATAGAATTGGTAAATTTGGACAATTTTGATTTAAATACTATAAGTGCAATTAAACCTCACTGTTATATAAAACATGCTTATGCTATTTTCTGCAGGCTATGACATCTAATCTATAAAGGATTATGGACATAAAGGAATAAAAGAATAAATGCATTTAATAATTGCATTTAGAATCACAAAAATTCAGTGAATATTACTGAGGGGAAGTAAAATATAATTCTTATAAGTTTCTATCACTACTTTTCATCTCTGTTCTATATAATTACTCAACTTTTATGAAATAAGGAACAAGCAATTTAAAAAAATCTAAATTACACATTTCTTTTCTGATGTTCCTTTGGCTTATATTTACTCTGAACGTACTATTTCTCCTACGCATATATAATAGTGTTATTAGAGAGAGAAATCTAATAAAAGATTGCCATGAGATATTGCTCACGGTGCTTTGAAAGCAAAATGCCAATTTGCTTGTTGAGTTTGTTGATGTTGGTATTGTTGATTCTGTTACCATGGTACCAATAATTGTTTTTCTTTTCTTGTTTTTCTCCCCCTACCCTCCTTCCTTTCATAATAACTTGCCTAGCTCATATGACAGCGGGAAATAATCTAATATAAGTAAATAGTTTGAAGGAAAATATTTTGAAATGCATTTTTGGTTGCAGTCACTTTTGACAGCAAATGAACATACAGTATTTCAGATTGCCTCATACAGGCATGCTGTGTTACTTTTACATTTGTTAGCTTAACAATGTCCATTTATAAATCTAACAAGATAACCATTTCATCCCCAGTAGGTATAGATGTGTAGAATTGTCAGAAGTTACAGCTGGAGCACCATCTAATGGATGTGTTTTGAAAGTTTCCTTTTTCTATCTTATATAAAAATGTTGTTTCTTGGCCTTTTGGATAAGATCAAGTAGAGCATTCATCAGATAAAATATTTATTTATTTAATTTTCTGACATTAACCAATACTGAATAATCTGTAATAATCCTTGGGACCCACTGCTTGGCTAAATATTCACAACCAATACTGAACAATCTGATAGAGAACAGATTCTCTATCAGTAAATCCAATCTCTGGTTGTGAATCTTTATTTAGCCAAGCAGTGGGCCCCACTTTGACATTCTTTCATAAGGCCCCAAAGACCTGGTTTTACCAACAGACTTGGGGAACCCAGAGTGGGATGGAGCCCATCAAATGGCTTGTTTGATTGATTGTTGTCGCCTGGGATGGGGTGGGGGTTATTGTTTTTATTCTTTTTATATTGAGGTCTTTAATTGAGTGGACTGTTGATATGTAGAAAATTCAGTTGGTCAAATTAATATTGAAAAAGGCAGTAGTTATGGGAAGGCAGCTGCTTTTAAAGATGAAAGGAGAGGGACATTTTTGCAGGGATTGTCTTCTGAATAAACTGACTGGTTAGTCAAAATTTTGCTAGCCATAGAGTTGATGCCATATAAATCTTATAAACAAACAAGCAAGCAAATAAACAAATAAATAAATCCAGAAGCACCATCAGTATACTTAAGCTCAAAGACATTTCTGCAAATATATTTGGGGAAGAAGGGAAGTAATGCAGATCAACTCATTGAGGACTAAATGTACTTTGAACATGAAACATTGACTATAAACGATGTGAGAGAGAAAAGGTAGAGGACAGAAATGGAGATTCCTACAAAAGGGGCATGATTGCCTGAATTATGAACAGAAACAGTGGAGACATATTTTTTTGAAACTCTCAGCAAAGTATAAATTCTTATTTTTTAGCAATTGGTTCATGAACAAAGTCTATAAAATGATACAATACAACCACATTAAAAGAACAACGTTAAAAGTTCTATTAAGCATAATAAATAGAAGAGACACATGAAAACAGTTTTTTTCATCAGTACAAAGATAATCAGGAAGGAAGGCGAGCAGGAGAGACAATTTTTTTCTAAACCACTTTTCCCCAAAATGATAGCAGGGCATTTAACTGAAAGGGATTTCAAAAGATCTTATTTTGCTAACCTCGCATCATATTTTAGTGGTTTTCTATGAATTTTGAAAACAGATGTTTCAACTTAGAGATCGTAGAGATGAGATGTGCTCCCTCAGGCAACCATTTCAGAACGACCAAAATCTCCGTTACAGATCAATACACTTTCTTAAAAACTGGGGATAACATGGCCCTTTAGTTATTTTTGTCAACTGTTTGACCACAACAATCAAGATCTGATGAAAGTTTTTTGCTAGATTTTAAAGACAGGCCAACTCAAAGTACTGTAATCTAAGCTGCAGGTCACCACAGCCTATTTAGCAGGCTCTTTCTTAACTCAGATGCTGCAGCTGTTTCGTCAAGCAACTTATAAATCAAGCAACATTGCCAAATTCATGGGCAAATCTTCTCTTAGAAAGGCATAATAGATTGGACAAATATACTTGTGCCAAATTGATTGGTTCACCATTGCTTTTCCGAGGTTTTCCTTTTCCTTTTCTATTATCTATCACACACAAACGTAGAGTCATTTAAATCAGTGAGACAAAATACGTATATCTTGACATGTTCCACTAGTTGGGCCTACTACAAACAGTGATTAAGTGTACTGGCTAATTCTTGGACTGAGTATTTTTGGTTATTTTATTTTCTGGAATTATTCCAAAATCTTGAAAATCTACTTGAAAATGTATAATTTATCACTTCATCCTCTGTTTGTTGGGGGCAGGAAGCAGGAAGTAGTCTTGACTAGGCGTCAGTGCACTGCATGTATTCCAAAATATTTTATTTTCCTTCTGTACAATCATGTCTGATTCTTGGAAACTGTTTCTTAGTTTTTAGCCAAATGCCTTAAGCACTGCATTAAAATGGATCTCAATGTCACAAAGTAAAATGGGTATATTCCATAGGTTTAGATATTACACTCTAGTGAATGGTGATAAGGGAATTAGAGACAGTAATTTAAACAGTAATTTAATTAACAGTAATTAAAAATAATAAAAGAAATTAAGCATTGATTACTGAAAGACTTCAGCTTGTAGCTATCCTGTCAAACTGATGAATGTGTTTAGTAAAACAAGAATTCCCAAAGCATGTCATTATCCTCAGGTAAAGTGTACACACATGGGAAGCCAGACAGAACTCTGTTCCAATGCAGAGGTTTAATGCCATGTTAATTCCATAACATGGAAATAAAGCACACGTGAGAACAAATGGACAAGTGACTAAACAAATCAGTACTAAGCAGGAAGCAAGATGTCTCCTTAGGTGTTGTGTAATGCTTATATGGGAACATACCAGGAATGCTTTTGATGAATTTAAGAATTTGGATGATGGGGCTAATTGATATATGTACACTTTTGTATACAGATATTACCTTTTTGTCAGCTGAGAACTTAACTGAGTTGCAGTAAACGCTAGGTAGTTTGCATGATGCCATGAGGAGCATGAACCTGAAAATTAATCAAAGACAGTTGTTCATGCTGGAAGATACCTCAAACTAGTACATGAGCCTAACTCTCCAGCCTCCCACCCCCAAATCTTTGTCTCTAAAATACAGGCATTAGCACTATTGTGTCCATTATAGTGAGGGAATGAATGAGATGTACATACCAATTAAGATGTCTACTATGGATTATTTAATTGTACCTTCTTTTCTATCAAGTTTCCCTACCTAACTCTGCACCTCTATGCAATAGTATTATTTTTGCTAGATATTTCACACAATGTCAAGAAGCTGTGAGTCCAAGTGAGGGGGGAGGGTTTAATGGGAGAGAAAATGGAGGGACGTGCAGCAGGCTGAGAGAGATTTGGCTGGAGCACAGGTGCTGCAGGTCAGCCCTGAGACTTCAGGTGGGGAAAGCACGCAGCTGCAGCCAGTCAGTTATGAGGAAAAGAAACTGCTTTCTGCACCTGATCCAAGACTATGTAGGGAAGTTTTTCTTCCACATTCAGACAACTTGGAAATGGAATTGATTATGATGTGTGGCAGTACAAAACAGCACTTAGCTTTATTGTGTAAGGGTGTTTGTAATCAATTACATAATGTGATATGTTTCCAGGCCATGTGATATAGCTTTTGGTAATTCACAAGTATTAAATTATTACTGTCTATCAACTTTAGATCCGTTCTCTTTTTTCCCCTTCTTCTCTACAGTTACCTACAAAAGTGAAATGTATGGCTTTACTTTAAATAAGTAGATATACAATTGAAAGTGAGTAGGTCAGCATGCAATTTACAAAGCCATTTAAAAATATATCATAAAAATCCAAAATGCAATAACATGATAAACTGTTACAGGAAACAAAAACAGCTTAAAAAAATCAGAGTCAGCCTACATTAAAAAAGAAACCCAAAACATCCACTTGACAAGAAAATGACTTTAATAAGCAATAAAGAGGAGGATTTACTTACTTATTGTTTGTTTGGTTTTGTTTCTTTTTTATTTGTTCATTTTAATTTCTTCCAAGCCAGTATGAAATATCACAAATGTGTCATTTTTAGAATGTCATAAATAAATCTTTCTTGACAGAGAATTCCATTCTCACACTGCAGAGAAGGCTTTCTATTGCATTTGGGTCAGTTTTGTGTCTGTCACTTCTGAGTCACAGAAAAAAAATCTGGAGCTTGAACAACAGCAAAAAAAGGAAGCTGAACTTGATTACATCAACTAAGCAGTGCATTTGTGGAGAATGAAAATAGATTGAATATCACATTTAGCACCTATAATGGCAACAGGAAGCGAAAGCCTATTTTTCCTTTGAACTTGTAAACATGACATGACCAAGTCTGGTTCCCCACGTTGCATTATCTTCTTAGGAACTATATTTCTGCCTGTAACAAAGCTCCTTTCAGTCTTTTGTGACAAATAGAAAAAAATATTACTTATCCTACCGTAGTACAAATGGGATGAAATTGACAAAAGGAAATGGAGATTGAGCCCATGCAATTGGCGGAGGTAGACCTGAAAAGCAAGAGTCACTCAGCAAAACTGCAGAGGCTCCAGTCCACAGCCTAATCCAGTGATGGCTAACCTTTTTCTTCTTGCGTGCCAAAAATGGCAGCACGCGCGCATTAGCGCACGCTCGCGTGCCGACACACAATCCCCCCATGCACACTGTACTGCGCATACACGTCCCCCCCATTGGGCTGTTTTTCACTCTCCAGAGGGTGAAAAACGGCCTGACGGGACTTATGTTTTGCCCATTGAACTGTTTTTCACCCTCTAGAGGCCCAACAGGCAAACCAGAAGTGACTTCGATTTGTCTGTTGGACTGTTTTTCACCCTCCGGAGGCTTCAGGGAACTGTTCTGAAGCCTCCGGAGGGTGAAAAACGTCTGAAAAGCTGACAGGGCAGCGCCTTGCATGCCCTCAGAAATGGCTCCGTGTGCCCCTGTGGCAAGCGTGCCATAGGTTCGCTGTCACTGGCCTAATCCCATCAAAATTCTTACTCTTTGGTCTGAAGAACCATACTAAGTACTATTTCCAGTACTGCTGCTGCTGCTTCAAAAAAAATGGCTCCTCTTACATAGACAAAGAATAATCTATGGTTTCAACATCGTAACAGAAAATCAGAGTCCTAGAATTTCCAGCTCCACAATTCAAAATTCCTAGGAAGAGCTTACATTACTATTGTATTCCATTCCTCTTTTCTGTAAAATGGAACCCAACAAATATCATTAAAAAAATGTAGATCGGGGTGTCAAACTTGCGATGATATGTTGTCGTCACGTCACATATCACAGCTTTTTTCCCCCCTTCACTAAAACGAGGATAGGTGTGGCCAGCACATGACGCAACTGGTCTGTGGACCACAAGTTTGATAACACTGCCTTTGATCCTTAGCATTATGCTCCATTTTTCACAATACCTCTTTCACAAATCACAGTAGTATTCTAGCAACATTTGAGCATATAACGTATTTTTAATCATAGACTGCAGAAGAATATATAACTGTTTCAACTAATTTCAAGACTGTTTGATCAGTTTGGCTTTCAGTTTAATAATCTATCCATGCAAATGTCATATTTCAAACTGGAAACGCTGCTCCTTTTGTGAAACTGCCATTACTCCTAGTACTATAGTCCCTGTAGCAGTTTTCTTGACTTCTAATATATTGGAGTCAAAGTAGGTATTAGCTATAATTTTATAGCATTTATAATTTTATGTTTATTTCCATATGACTACATAAATTATGGTAGATACTCTAAGGATAAGAAGGGAGGAAAATATTACAGCATAATTATTCTTCCACTTTGATAGGTGAGCTGGAAACATCACACAAGTGATGGTCTTTTGCCTAATTGGTTTAGAACAGCTACTGATATAGTAATAAACAATTGAGGCGTGCTTGCTACATAAATTGTACCAAAAGTCATAATACAAGTCTTATTTATAGCCTATTCCTTCAAAAAGATACACCAAAATAGCAGTCCTTCCCACTCCCGGTTTTTAAAATTGCTGGCATGTAAAAAATAAAATAAACAATTGATGTGGTATGTATGTAGTATAATTATTCACTGTGTTAGGCATGTCAGAACATAAATGCTGTCTAAGAAGCTGCTCTTTGTCTCATGTATAATTATTTTTAAAAAAGCAAAAATGCCCTTATATTTATATTGTTTCAGAACTCAGCTTTTTTTTAAAAATGCCAATAAATGTATATATAATTCTGGTGATGCTATAGAAGTGGGATTCCTACATCAATATACAACTGAGTTGAATTTTTTGTTTTTGTTTAATATCATCTGTAATTCTATTTCCTGTGGAATTCCTCATTCAGAGAATAACAAATTACTTGTATCCACCAGGTATCTCAATCTGGATGCAGCATTTCCATAACAGGATAGTAATTCCTGTTACATCAGAATCTTCTGTGTATTACTGAAAAAGTAATTCTTTTCTTTTCTTTCTAGTCCATGAGTTTAATTGAGATTGGCAATCCTTCACAAAGTTTAGAGAATGTGTGTCGTTGGGCCTACCTACAACAAAAACCTGATACCGGACATGCAGAATATCATGACCATGCAATTTTTCTCACAAGGCAAGACTTTGGACCTTCTGGAATGCAAGGTGAATAACCTACTAACAATCACCACATCTAACCTGTACTGCTAACCAGACCATTCAGTGAAAAACAAATCTCAATTATTAATACTTTGCTACTGAGCACAGATGGACAAATGACATTCTATAGATCCTATGCAGGCCTCCACTATTTTCTCACTGGGCCCCTGGAGTTGCTATGCTGAGCCCTCTCAACCATTTAGCCAAAGAGCCATGCAATGACTCTCTAAGACATACTATGGTCTGTTCTAGAGGTGGATTCTGAATTTTCTTACTGCCAGTTCGCTCAGGGTTGCCCCTCGAGCATGTGTGCGCACACCGCAGTCAAAAACTAGCTTCTGCGCATGCGCACAAGCAAAATCCAAGATGGCGGCGCCCCTGGAGCCACTGACATCATCATGGAGTTACTACCTACTCTATAGAACCGGATAGAACCGGTAGGAACTCACCTCTGGTCTGTCCTTTTCCACACCAGCAGCTAAAACCTTTGAAAGCTAAAATACTATTGGCTGTCACCATCATAATCTTATATTTTAAATGGCCTCTCTTTCCTAGGTCTCATATTTAGGGAGAAGATTGTTTAAACAGATAAGGAATGGTTTGCTTACATCAGCCATCTTAACATGGGCACCCTCTCAATTTTTTGCAGTAAACATGCTGAGTGGGGAATTCTCAGAGTTGACTTCTGCATCTAAATGATGCCAAGTTGGAGGGGGGTGGTCTTATGTCAATATGCTATGAAGGCCCACTAACTAATCTATCAGTTCAGACATACTTGAAGGCAGGATAATATGTCCCACCCCTTAGAAGGAATATTCAGCCCATATCTGTTTCTCTGTAATTGGCCTGTGTCAAGTTGTTTCAGATTTATTCTTCAGTGTTCAGGGATTTCTGAACATTTTTCTTCTTAACAAAGCCAAAGTAATCTGGCAACTTAACAGCCTTGCCAAAAGCAGTGCAACTACTTTGGGACACAGATCTTAAATGTTTTCGTTGGAAAGCATAGTAATTTCTTGAAATATATTTCTGAACTGAAGAACATATTTCATTTACAAGATTTTTTTTTAGCAGTGCTATGATGCCCACATATTTCTCAAGGAATATAAAAACAAAAAGGAAATAAAACACCATGACTGAAAACTACAATTCAATCCTTTCTTCTCCAGCTAAATTCATGGTTGGCTCAGTTGGTTAAAAGTTAGCAGGGAATTCATTCATAATTAAGTGCTGGGCAACTTTACTGTTTCAATTTCAGTTACCTTTTTAAATGCTTAATTTATATGAAAGGTTTTAAGAACAATAATAAGAACAACAACTGCAAAAACAATTAAACAGAAAGAGTGAAAAAGAAATAATAGAAAAACTAAAAGAACATAGGAAAAAAGCAAGATATAAAGGCATAAAAAAGAGGCTTCTGATTCTTCACAGCAGCTATAAATATAATTATATTTTAATCTCATTCCCTAAAACATGGGGTGCTTAGATCTGGCCCACAGGGGCCCCTTGGGAACATGAAAAGGCAGCACCCACTGAGCTCCATTGTTACTGGCAGAGGACTGCAGGAGGAGGAAGAAAGGAGAATGAAGAGGGAAGGAGAAGAAAAGGAAGAGAGGGAGGGAGGGGGAAGAAAAAAGAAAAGGAAGGAAGGAATGTTATTATAAAGAGAGTGAGGGAGTGTCTGAGGGAAGTCCTGCCTTAACACTTGGCCTCTACGGGTGCCCCCGACATGAGTAACTTTGAGCTGGCCACGCCCACCTTGGCCCTCCCGAGGTCAAGCACAACCCTGATGTGGCCCTCAATGAAATCATATTTGACACTTCTGCTCTAAAGTTATAACTTTCTTCTTTATATAATCTATCTAATTACAAATTCATTTCGTTTCCTTTTTATACAAAAAAATCTATAAGGGTTTTTGGTACAATATATTGTCTTTTCTCTGTTTTTTCCCCGGTTACCTAAATTGTGTTCAAAATTGTGTGCATTTCCCTGAATGCATGCTGCACTCACCTAGTACTGTAAGGTCTACAGATTTAATTTCACTCAGTTTTTGTTTTCTTGGGAGTGATTGTGTAACTTAATTGCATAAGGATGATTAGATCACTTGATTCTCGTAAAGGCCTGCAGCATCTATAGGTTTTATTTTAGTCCTGAAAATAAGGAATTTGCTTCATTCTGCTGATTTATATAACTGGGTGGTTGTTTGAGTGGTGCAAGGTTTATACTCCGGTTGCTGAACAGTGCTGGAGTTGGAAGCAAATTAACAGTCATCATGATAATAATAGGAGTAATTGCTGAAGAAAAGATTGGGATTGTAATAATGAGTAATTTAGTACTGATGCACATCTTTAGGTGAGAAACTGGATTATTATTATTCAATGAATAAGGTTTCTTTGGAAGAATGTGGATTAGTAGATTAGGAAGGTCCATAGATATCCTTCAGTATTATTCCTGCTCAGATAAGCAGGACCTAAAGAGATCAGAGAACAGAGAATATTCCAGTCAAAGAAGACTTCCCTATGTTGACTGAAATGTCAGTCACTAATTCTATTTTTTGTCCATGTCTTGGTCCCACCTTGGCATTTTCCATATTAGGATAGTGAAGCTTTTTAAAGGTGCTTTTTATGACATTCTATATCACTGGTGCAACTTTCTATTGTTTATTCTGAATGGGGTCTTGATTCACTTCAGCAGTGAACCTCTCCAAAACAGTTTTGATTTTGGAAAATCTGATGCACGTCCATAATTTCTGATTAGGTTCTGTTTTGTACACCCACTCATTTTATAGCCATTGCACCTTATTTCCTATTACATTTCAACCATGCACATTTTTTCCTAAAATATTTGTGGTTTTATCATGTAAAATGCTTTTATATAAACTCTCTCAAAAACATATCTTTGGTAAAAAAAATCATGAAAAGCTCACCTTATTTGTTGGTATTTTTTTTAAAAAAGCATAGCTTTCTGCATTTTCTCTTCATTTCAGAGCACAGCAGCCATTCATTGTAATGAATTTCATTTTCCCTTTTCCTTTTCTTTTTATTTAGGCAAGACTTCTGTTGCAAGGTCACTTGGAGACTGGTGCTCTTAAATGGTTATTTGACCTTAATTTTCTTTTTCTTCATTATAGTCAGAGGTTCTAGTTCTATCCAGTCCTATAGAAGTGGTAGTAACTCCACGGTGACATCACGGAGTCGTTCCATCAGTGTGGGCGCCGCCATCTTGGATTTTGATTCTGCACATGCGCAGAAGCTAATTTTTGCTTCTGTACATGCGCAGAAGTTAGTTTTTTATTGCTGTGTGCATGTGTGTGCACTTCACATGCAAACACGCAGTGCGACCCTGAGCGAACTGGCAGCAAACATATTCACAACCCACCCTTGATTATAGTCTTTATCTTCTCCTGAACAGGCTATGCTCCAGTTACTGGCATGTGTCATCCAGTTCGAAGCTGTACTCTTAATCACGAAGATGGCTTCTCCTCAGCATTTGTTGTAGCCCATGAAACTGGACACGTGTAAGTAGCACTTCCATATAGCTGTCATGATCCGGCATTTTATATGTTTGATGGGATATGAGTTCAGTCATTTCATTGGAGAGAGTCAGAGCTTACAAGCAAAAGGATGCAGTTGCAGATTAGTTTATTTCATTTATATAAGGAGTTTTCTTCAAGAAGAAAAAAATTGATTCACAGAATCTTAGAATATGTGACTTGGAATGGAACTTAAATATTATCAAGGCCCAACCCCTGCTCAGTGCAGGGATTCACTAAATTATCTACAATAGGTGACCATCTCTCCCTTGTTTGAAAACCTCTACTATTAAAGAGTCTATAACTCCTGCCCTCGCTGTAGTATAATTTAGGTATAAAATATAATCTGCCATTTATCTTCATTTCTTCTTCACTATTTATGTGTTCAGTTTAATCCCATTACTTTTCAGTAAATTGATTTTTAAATATGGCCATTATCCATGGGGGTACAGCCTGAGTTTGTAGTAGAGCTTGGAACCCTTATTGTTCTTCTTACTTCTGAGTATACCTGAAATAGGGAGAGGTCTTTCCATCAGATTTGAATAGATTCTTATCTAGATGCAAATTATTTGCGCTCTGAAATTCAGTAACTTTGCCCAGCCACATGGATAAGTTGATGATAGGATTCCCTTGGTGACCCTCCTCACTGAGGGTGAAGAAAGGAACTCTTTTCCACGGTCTTATAAAAATAACTCCCCAGCCTTTTTGCAGACTTTTTCATGTTTTGAATTCTTCTCTAGCCAACAGTACCCTGTTTCCCTGAAAATAAGACCTCCTCGGATAATAAGACCAATCAGGCTTTTGATCACATGCGCTAAAATAAGCTGTCCCCCGAAAATAAGCCCTCCCCAAAACACAGCAGAAGTCATGAGGTAAAAACACTCACTGCCTTCTGCACCTCAGAAATAATAAGACCTCC
>JANHFT010006345.1:65496-84561 GCA_032467955.1 Pseudoxenodon macrops
AGGGGACGACAGAGAATGAGGTGGCTGGATGGAGTCACTGAAGCAGTAGGCGTGAGCTTAAATGGACTCCAGAGGATAGTAGAGGACAGGAACGCCTGGAGGAACGTTGTCTATGGGGTCGCGATGGGTTGAACATGACTTTTCAACTAACAACAAAAACAACTTACTTATAGCTAGCAAGAACTGAAGCAGAAGTAATTTCCCAATTGATCCAAACTTCTAAGAAGCTTCTTTCCTTGTCTGCAAGATAGTCTACGAAATTTTGCATTGTGGATTAAGTATATTTCTAAGGACCATTCAGTACCTCTGTGCTTCTTGGAAGCTATCATCATATTGAGATTATTTGTAATATATGTTAATTCTTTTTACTCTCTGGCTGTAATGCATCCTTCTGCAAGTTTTTTAATGAGGGTCTAACTTTAGTTATAGTATTTGTATCAGAGTTGAAAATCTTTACAAAAAGTACTAACAATGTGTAGTCCTTAATGGAACTACATCTACACGGAAGGAAGGAAAGAAACAGTGGGGTACTAAGTTATGTCTTAGGTTCAGTACTCTTCAATATGTTCATAAATGATCTTCATGATTTGGATGAGGGAACAGAAAGAGAACTCATCAAATTTGGAGATGACACCAAGCTGGAAGGAATAACCAGCACCTCAAAAAAAAGGTAAAAAAAAGAAAATAGGCTCAAGAGCCAGAAGGATCTTAACAGATATGAACACTGGTCCTTATCTAAAAATGAAATTCAGTGAGAAAAGTAAAGTTTTACACATAGATGAGAAAAACTAAATGTACAGGTATAGAATTGGTGGAAACTGGTTCAATAGCAGCAACTATGGGAAAGATCTAGGATTATTAGTAAACAATCCCTTGAATATGAGTCAGAAATGTGCTGCAGCTGCCAATAAAAGCCAATGCAATCCTAGGCTTCATTAACAGAAGGATACAATTGAGATCACATGAAGTGCTAGCACCACTTTATAAAGCCTTGGTAATACCACACTTAGAATATTGCATCCAGTTTTCATTACCACAATATAAAAAATATGTTGAGGCTCTGGAAAGAGTGCAGAGAAGAGCAATAAACATGATTAGGAGGCTGGAGGCTAAAACATATGAAGAATGGTTGCAGGGATTGGGTATGTCTAGACTAGTGAAAAATCTAGGATGACATGATAGCAGTGTTCCAATATTTGAGGGGCTGCCACAAAGAAGATGCGATCAACCTTTTGTCCTGAGAGTAGGACAAGAAGCAATGGATGGAAACTATTCAAGGAGAGAATCAACCTAGAACTAAGGGGAAATTTCCTGACCATGAGAACAATTAACCAATGGAACTGCTTGGCTTCAGAAGTTGTGGGTGCTCCATCACTGGAGGTTTTAAAGAGATTGGACAGCCATTTCTCCAGAATGCTTGTGCAGGAGGTTGGACTAGAAGATCTCCAACATCCCTTCCAACTCTATTATTCTGTTATTCCTTAAGTGTGGAAACTGATTGCTCAGTAGCTGGATCAAATGTTTGAAGCATGTTTCAAAATCTTTCTGACTCTTTCATTACCATATGAACTGTCTTCACTTAGAAACGTTTTTTCCTTTGACACATTTTTAAAAAAATGATAATAGACACAAGGAGATGAGTCCCAATGGTGTCTACTATACCAGAGAAAAGCATACTCCAAAGAACTGGTAGCACCATAGAAAAAGTCCTGATCAGAATAACTATAAGATGACAATGCCATGATACTTAAAAAAGGAATTTGTTTAGGGAACATGTAAATTCCAGATCATTTCCTTTTAAAAAAAAAAAAACTTTAGAACTTCATTCTTTCTGGCTACCTCAGTTTCACGTGAAATCAGCATCATAGTGATCCTTGCTCAATGGAGCTACTTCCTCTAACCTAGGAGAATGACTTGCTGAATGGACTGATAAAACCAAGGACATTTCCCTAGAAGTGCATGCTTATACAATTGCAATATTCTAGCTGTGAGGGCCAAATTAAAGTGACATTTGTCACATACTGTCTCACTTGCATCATTGTTTAACACAAATCAATAAAA
The DNA here is from genome assembly GCA_032467955.1 of Pseudoxenodon macrops. Classification (NCBI taxonomy): domain Eukaryota; kingdom Metazoa; phylum Chordata; class Lepidosauria; order Squamata; family Pseudoxenodontidae; genus Pseudoxenodon; species Pseudoxenodon macrops. Next base: position 67,558 of record JANHFT010006345.1, read on the forward strand.
GTAAGTGAACCAGTTGGTAGTATGCATTCTTCACAGCACCTTCTACTTGTAGTTGGGAAAAAACCTAAAATTTTGCGAAAGAGAGCTATCTTGTGCAAACAACCGATGAATCCAAACAAGTCAACAGTAGGCAGTGTGCACGTGAAAGAGCAATGAGGGAGAGTTTGGGCAACACAAAACAACATATGAAGAACAGTTGCAGGAACTGCGTATATCTAGTTTAATGAAAAGAAAGACTAGGGGAGACATGATAGCAGTGTTCCAATATCTCAGGAGATGCCACAAAGAAGAGGGAGTCAAACTATTCTCCAAAGCACCTCAGGACAGGACAAGAAGCAATGGGTGGAAACTAATCAAGGAGATAAGCAAGCTAGAACTAAGGAGAAATTTCCTGACAGAACAATTAATCAGTGGAACAACTTGCCTGCAGAAGTTGTGAATGCTACAACACTGGAAGTTTTTAAGAAGATGTTGGATAACCACTTGTCTGAAGTGGTGTAGGGGTTCCTGCCTGAGCAGGGGGTTGGACTAGAAGACCTCCAAGGTCCCATCCAACTCTGTTATTATGTTATTCTGACATCTTCAACCACCTCCTGCTTCAGGATCCAGGACATCATAATACCATTGACCTGGATCAAAGTAAATTATTACTTTATTACTATATTCAAGGTGTAGACCTGAATATTAGGAACTCCCATCTTTGACCTGGATCAAAGTAAATTAAGCCACTTTTCAACAGTGTCCTGATGTACAGACTTCACAGCATAAGCCATGCTGGTTACAGTAGTCAGGCGGTGAGTGGGTGGTCCATGTTTGGCAAAATCAGACTAAACCATGAACAAATGCATTGCAAGAAGAATTAGCATCTGCTTCTATTAATTCTTTTAAAGCCCTCCCCTTTGTTCTGACTTGTCTTTTTCTAGATTAGGCATGGAACATGATGGCCAAGGGAACCGATGTGGGGATGAAGTACGGATGGGAAGTATAATGGCGCCATTGGTCCAGGCAGCATTCCATCGCTTCCATTGGTCTCGCTGCAGCCAACAGGAACTGAACCGATACCTGCAGTGAGTACAAGGATGGAGGAGGATCAATTCTCAAGAGTTGTATAACACCATTTCATTAGCTAGAAAGCATGGTGCTGAATCAGAAAATGTTCCTGCTAATTTACTTGTTCTGAACTAAGTAAGAGTCATTTCTAAATAATGGTTCATTGGATTATGGTATCACTTCTGAGTTTACTTATCCAAGATTTGGGAAATTCATCTTGTTAGATAACCAGATTGGTCCTTGTTACTAAATGTCTTAAATAACACATGGTAGCATAATTTTTGAAGTGAAAATACAATTAGAATTTTTTGATGCATCAAATATGCTCCATTTGCCAAGCTTTTGTCCTTATGTTTATTTTTTTCACTCTTATATTTCCATTAACAACATGTAAAAAGAAAAAGAAATGAAATGAGAACCACACCATAAAACTGAAGAAAGGTTACAGACGTAATGAAATTATTATAGCAATCATTTTTATTTAATTTAAACTGCTTCTATTAAATGCCAGTCATTTTTCACCAAACAGATGAATCTAAGCCAATAAATCACTTATTATGCATATTTAAATAGTTTCATTTCTATTTATAGCAACTTCTTTTTTAATTATTCTCCTCCTCTCCAGATGACTTTCCCAAGGTGTTTATTAGAGAGAAAGAATTTCCTTGCAACTCAGAGTTAGAACTGAGGGTTATAATAAATGTTCTCTTGTTTCAGATGCTAATTTACTAAAGTGAATGCTGGGTCTGATATACCTAAGTATGAAGTGTACTTTCTGAACTCATTTCTGAGAAAGCATGTCCTTGATTATACTTGGAACAACCATGGACCAAAACTCACATTGCTTAAAACCTCCCACCATCCATTTGTGTGACAGTGACTTTGTCCATTGTAGTTCCTACGATTGCTTGCGTGATGACCCCTTTGACCATGATTGGCCTTCCCTTCCTCAACTGCCGGGACTCCACTACTCCATGAATGAGCAGTGCCGCTTTGATTTTGGTTTGGGCTACATGATGTGCACAGCTGTGAGTATTTAATCGAACTCTGCTGGCCCTTATCCAGGGCCTTTGAAAGCATCCCCAAATAACTTTAAAAGGGAGCATCAGAAGATGGACAAAATGGCTGACGGGTACAGTGCAAAGCTTACTGGCAATCTATGAGGTGTCTTGGAAAGTTGTATAATAAGCATCCTGTTTTTAAAAATTCCTAATAAATTTACAAAACAATAATTGGATAATTAAAGAGCCCCTCCCCCCTTTAAAAAAATCTGGAAGCTGCAATGCAAAAAGTGTCATAAATTTTAAAACGTTTTTGAAACAACAGTCAGACACTGAATATAAAACAGTAAACTGAAACGACTACTAAAAAGAAAGGCCCTTCAGATTCTGAAAGATTATTAACTGCAAAGCAAGAAGGACTTCCATGGAAAGACTGCCTAAGGCAAAGCTGGCCACCAAAATCTTTTGCTAGAATGACTTAAACTTAGCACTATAACATTTTCTTCTGGCTCAGGGGCTTTCTGGGGCTGTCTGTGGTATGTAAATAATTGAAACAGGGTGGCAGGCCTGATGATCCAATGCCCAAGATGGTTTCCAGACAGGCCTGGAAACCAACTTGAGCATTGCATCGTCAGGCCTGCCACAGGGCTTCTTGTCCCCAACCCAATCAGGAAGACAACCTCTCCCAATTCTGGCATGGAATTAATTTAATTTTCCAGATGAAGAGCACTCTCCACAAAATATATGCCATGTACACACGCAGAGAGAGAGAGAGAGAGGGAAGGAGACAGAGGGGGGAGGGAGAGAGAGAAAGAGAGAGAAAAAGAGAGAGAGAGAAAGGGAGAGAGAGAGAGAGAGAGGGAAAGAGAAAGAGAGAGAGAGAGAAAGAGGGAGGGAGAGAAAGAAAGAGAGAGAGAGTGAGAGAGAGGGGAGAGAGAGTGAGAGGGGGGAGAGAGAGAGAGAGAGAGAAAGAGAATAATGTCTTCTGTTGAGAGAAAGTGACTAGCCATGGATTTTCCATGATCTGAGCAAAAGATCCTGTTGGGATAAATAATGTTTGTTCCATTTGATCTTCTTCATCTCTTTTGGATGGTTTAGATATTTATAATGTTATTATAACAGTCATATCCAGTTTAAGTCTGTAGTTATCAGTAAAAAAAATCTGCATCTTCAAAGCCATCAGAGTCTTTTTATCCTGATAAGGATGATAAGTAGATAGATAAGTAGGTACCGGTAGATAAGAAACATTTTCTAGACTGTTCAGCCCTATCAAAGTAGATAATGCACTTACAAAACTCATAAAACAAACCGATAGTAGAAAGAAACTACAAAATTCACATGGAGTCCAACTAAAGAAGGGTCAGTTGGGAGAGTCCAACTCAAATAACAGCAAAATGGGAGCTGCTATCAGGATACTTGTAGATCTACGTTCCTTCCAGCAGCCACTCTTTTCCCTGTTCAGTCCTAACTGTCCTCTATATCCAAGGGTAGTCTCTTAGTAATGTATTCTGATTGCCAACATAAATGTAATTGCATAGGAGCTTTGAAAAAAGCCATTAGTAATATATATACTTTTTTCTAGTTCCGCACCTTTGATCCTTGCAAGCAGCTGTGGTGCAGTCATCCTGATAATCCCTACTTCTGCAAAACAAAGAAAGGACCTCCATTGGATGGAACTATGTGTGCTCCTGGAAAGGTAAGAATCTTTGCCTCATGTCTCAGGTAGAAAAAGAAGACAGAGAGAAAGTTTAATATGGAGTGCAGGAAATTAAAATGTTCTTCCAATTTTTCTGGGAGTTCATAACATTTTTTGTAAAGTGTTTGATCTTAGTTTACCAACTCTGAATGTAGCAGACAAAAATCTGCCTCTCGGTATGTCTAAAGCCTCATTCACCACTTTACAGATGCATAAAATCCTATCTGCTATGTTTTTCATATGCATAAAATAGCAAAAATCTCATTCAGCTTTATCAGCCATTTTGCTTTTATGAATAGCCTTTCCTCATCATTAGTGCATTCAGTGGCTAAGACGCTGAGCTTGTTGATCAGAAAGGTCGGCAGTTCGGCGGTTCGAATCCCTAGCACCACGTAAGGGAGTGAACTCCCATTACTTGTCCCAGCTTCTGCCTAGCTAGGAGTTTGAAAGCATGTAAAAATGCAAGTAGAAAAATAGGAACATTACAAAAATAGGGAAGGTAACAGCGTTCCGTGCGCCTTCGGTGTTTAGTCATGCCAGCCACATGACGATGGAGATGTCTTCGGACAGTGCTGCTCTTCGGCTTTGAAACGGAGTTGAGCACCGCCCCCTAGAATCAGGAACAACTAACACATATGTGCAAGGGGAACCTTAACTTTACATTTACCTTTACTTGATTATTTCCCCAGTTTGCAACTCAGGTTGCATACTACAGGTTGTATACAGGTAGCCTTGCCAGGAAAAAGGACCAGATACAGTATGCGAATTCTGCTTTATTGTACAGTTACATTAACAGGATTTTTTAAGTCTGAAAGTTCAAATTTCCCGCTGTTTCCTTTACAGCCCAAAAAACTACAGTGGATTGCTTCTTCTCTTGCGTCACCCACTGTCCAGCTGGGGGCTATGCTGTCTCTTATTTGACCATTTCTTAGACAGCAATTCTTCAACCCCTTTCCCAAGTTTTTTCTCACAATGCCATTGTACTCCTGATTCAATGGATAGATCTCATCTGGTTTTGCTTTCATCCAGTTTCCTATCAGTTGAGTTTTCTGAAAGCAAAGCAAGGATAAAATCCAGAAATCTGAGGGTCTTCGGCTCTGAGGCAAATTTAGGGTTCCACTGGGGACAGCAGAAATGGAAATGAAGGTCCCATTGTGTTGGCTCTAAAATAACATTTTTATTAAATAATTTAATAAGAGTATTCCAAATACTTCTGGAACTCTATAGCAAAGCTTTATTCTTATTTTTTCCCCACAATACGCCCATTAGCAGTCATGCAGATTAATAAGAGTCTCATGGTTTATTAAGATCCTCAAGAAGAAGAAATAAATAGAAGTAATGAGGGTAATAAAAGCAAAAATAGCAATGCAGTGTTTCCTTTTGAGGGGAAATGTATTTATTGCTATTGTAGAGCACAAAATTGTTATTTTAGATAACAGCATTATGGCCATTTTCAAAAATATGCGGAAGACGAAACTATGAACATGCCAAAGAGAAAAATGTACAGGAGCAAATTTAAATTATCAGTATAAGATTACCAATCTCATCTTGGAGGGCTTTTTAACTTTTCACATATGTGATTTCTTATATGCCTGAGTGTTTGCATTTTTAATGACGTTATTAGTTGGTGAGTAAATGGTGGGATGGGAAGGAGAAGAGGGAAAACAAGAGAAGGAAGGTTCCTTCAAAACAGAAAATGGTGCTCCCCTTGCAAGTGTGCTTTTTATTTGGTACAAACCTGTAAATTGGAAATATGTGTTGATGGGTAAGCTTCATTCATTCCCTAGCTCAGTCAGAATGGGCTGGGGGGAAAGATCAAGCTACCTTTTGGAAAATAATTCAGCTTATATTCAAGTCAACTTCGTTTTCCCTCTAGAGCAGGGGTGTCAAACTGGTGATCCGTGGGCCGGATGCATTACGCGCAGGCCAAGCCCACCACAGCTCCGCAAAGGCAAAAAAATAATGATATGTCACGATATGTCACGTGACACGGTTGAGTTTGACACCCATGTTCTGGAGGTAAACCAAGCCCCTGCATTCATCTGGCTCTCCAGCTAATTCTTCCTTCATTTATTCATCATTCTTTTCCTTGCTTTCCTTCTCATTTACCAGACTGGCATTTTGGCTCCAGGAACAGCAAGCCACTAAGAATCTGTCCTTTCTCTCATCTTAATTGAATTCAGAGGGATCACCTTAAAAGCCCCATAGACGTATAATAGATTCACTGACTAAGTCAAGCAATGCTTTATCCAAATGGAATCCACCTGTCTGGTCTGAACATCTCCCATTGAGAATTCCTCCTTCCCTCCCACCGAACTCCCTGTAAAAACAAATTGTACACGTGACATTGCATAGGCAGCAGGCCTTGTCTGTGGAAGTCCTGGCATTATGGAACACACCTTTCCCACAAACACTTTTGACCTCTGCCTTCCTTACGTTTCTCATACTGGAAAAAACTATATTTATCCCAACATGATTTAGTTGATGGTATAATTTTTATGATTTGTTCTGGGTTGATTATATGATCTGTTTTTGGTTGTTATGTGGCTTATATGATTTATCAATCATATCAATGATTTAGTAGATGGTAGAATGTTTATGATTTGTTCTGGATTGGATTTATGTTTTGTGCTTTGAAGTTTACTGCTGAGTCTGTAAGGACTGGGGCAGTCAGCAAATACTACTTATATAGTACCGAATTACTGCTCAATGTCAATATCAGTGTATTCGTCACATGTGTCAGTTAAATAAATCCTGATGGAAATTAAATTATTCCGTATTTTTTAAGAGAAAGATTCCAACAATTAACTTATAGAATGGTATTTTCAGTGCGAAGTGATGGTGTCTCCAGCCTTACCATTAGGCAGAAAAGATAATAAATTGAGTACAGGTCCTGACCTTTCAGCCTCATGATTTGGATTTTCTGCTAGGCACAGGTCCTTCACTAAAGCAAAACACACATCTTTCTTAAGCAGCTTGTTACCCTACTAGGAGCTCTGTATGATAATCATCACTTCAGTTTGAGGGTGGCTCTTGAAAACCTTAATAACTACTGACAATTTTCAATGCATCTCTCTGAGGGTATTCTCAGAATGATCACTACAGGATCCCTAGTTGGATGTCTGTCAGGTGAAAGATATTAGAGCCACATATGAAATCATGTAAATTAGTAATAAACAAGGATTACCTTAAATTTATGGCAAATGGCAACAGTTGTTTCTATTTTTGCTTGTAGATCAGTATTAGATATCTTGACAAAGATCTACTTCTTGTAATATGTAATATTACAAACTAATATGTAATTTATGTAATATAGAAACATAATTATTTTCCAAATTATATCATTTCAGATTGATTTATCTAGTTTGAGTGAGCTTCCTTAAGAAATAATTCCTTGCATACCAAAAACTATGATGTCAGGACAAATGGTTAAATTAGATTTCCTTTCTATCTGACCTCTAGTGTCTTTGTAGTAAACATAACTTTTATTTTGTATATCATGAATCGCAGTTTTTTTCCCCACTTCAATGAGAAATAGTCCAAGTAAGCTATTTTGACCAACCAATTTGAATAGTTTCCTGACAAAAAGTTTTAATATTCCATAGAAATGAGAGCCCAGTTACAGAACAGTGGAAGCAGATGGTAAATTGCAATGGAAAGAAACATAATCAGATTTGAGGTGGAAAAGAAGAAAAGTAATTGATTGCTTTTAACAAAAAACAATCTTTTAAACTCACTTCCTCACATCATCAAGTGATTTATCTTTGAACTTGTATTTCAACCAATGGGAGGCAAATATCAAAAACCAATACTGAAGTGACTCAGGATGTACAGTTGACAAATGCTCTTCTAAAGGATTTTTCAGACATTTCTGAAATTAACAGGATCCCATTTGGTGGGTTGAATGATAAAATTTTAATGGGAGAGCCTATTTGGCATAGTGATGTTGGCCTAGAAACCAGGAGACAGTGCGTTCTAGTCTCCATTAGGCATGAAAGCATGAATGACTTAGCATGACTTTGGGCTACATACATGCACACAGAGGCATGTATTCTATCTATTTATATCCTATACAGTAATACAAAAGCATATTATTGCTATAAAAAAAAGACTATTGATAAGTTTGATAGGGAGACCATCATATTTCCAGAACTTTATGAGAACTGTTTTGATTTGAAGAGGATTCCATCATACAATAAGTAACAAACATGCTTTTTACACAGTTTCCAGACCCAAACATTAACTCTCTTTTTACTGTGCATTTTTTTACTAATGTTAACTGCTCCTTCAGCTATTAATTCAGTCATGGTAAATAGTGATTGTTCATTTTCTAGTATTCTGAATGTTTATAAAAACAGGTTCAATCTCCCTCAGTAAGTTCATGAAAAAAACAAATAGCTCTCTCTGCTTCAACATTGTCAGATGTTTTGCTTGGAACACTGTTAGTGAAACAGAACAGAATGATAATCAATTAAATGTGTGAGTTCAGAAAAACAACGATTCCTCCTCTCCCTTCTACAAACATGTAGTTATTGTGATTTCATATCCCTATTCCCAGTGCCCTTTAGTAAAACACACACCAATCTGAGCATGGCTGACGTGTTAAGAAAATACCTTGGCTTAGCAACAGCTGAGGAAATTAAGTGCCAAAAAAAGCTTTTCTGTCAGTTTTGTTTAGCTAGCAGAAGTCTTGACTGAATGCTTCCCATCCATAAATTCTGGAATAGGGTAACTGAATTCCATATTTATCTGCAGTCAAATTCTGTAAATAATGGAGATAAAAAATTATCCCTAAAAGAATGGAGTATTTCGCCCAAAGAATTCCCTAAGATTTATGGGACAGGGATAATTGTTTATCTGCTTTGACTGCTCTTCATCATTATGCTGAAACTGTGGCATCATGTAGATCATATTGACTGACCAGAGGATTCTGTAATGTAGCTGGATAACATCTGGCCAGAAACTCTTTTAGTGCGTGGATATTTCTGGAGAGGCTGATTGTAGAAAAATTAATATAGTGTACGTTTGAAATATGGGAGAAATTCATACAATGTTTTTCTCCTGATCTGAGGCTATTTCCAAAGGATAAATCCACATGCTACTACCTGAATCTAAGTTAATAATTCTAATAATTTCCAGAGAATTCTGCTGGGGGCAGAATTTTTTCAATTGCCATAGTTCATGCTTCTTTCGTTACGATGCGTTGAGTTGAGCTGCACACTTGGCACAATCATTCTGAAGACATTTTAGTCTTTGCCAGAGTAAAATTTGCCTTTTGGGATTGAAGGAAACAATGCAAACAGGATGACAGTAGAAATTCAGCTAGTGTTGAATCTCATCAGATGGAAAATAAATGTTATTATTGACACTGTTTCCAAAGAGAGCTACTGCAGCTACTGAAGGCGTCAATATATATTGTATTCTGATCCTGAATGGTAATGACTTTGATGGCTTCCTGTCACCAATTTTCGAGACCCTTTGAAAATAAAATTGCTTACATCTAGCCATGAGGTGTACTTTGTTGTGCAGTTCCATTAATGGGCGTATCAAAAGCAGAATTGGAATTATTGAAGCGAGATTGTTAAAGCCTGAAGATGAAGACAAAGACCTTCAATTGCTTTCATGTTTGATTGTTCTCCATCTTAGCTTGTAACATCTAAGAAGAGAGATTTCCCCACTAGTTATTTACAGCACTTGGGAGGGTGACTGAGCCACACCACCACCGTTATGGTGATCTAAAGCCCATCTTCATGCCTGTTATGTTAGCACAGCAATAGCTAGATGCTGCTGCAAATCACCAATGACTAAATGGTCAAGAAGAGATAACTGGTTCAGTCAAGGTGATAATATTTTGCTCCTTGAGAAAGAGGTAGCAGACACGCTCTTACTAGAACATTTTAATCTTAATTCAGAAGTGCAGGATAATTACTGTCTGATTTTTTGCATTTTCTTCATGGGCAAAATGCTTAGCTAGATAATTACCAACTAACAGTGTGATGAATTTGATTTGCTAAACCCATTTCACTCTGCTAAAGACCTGATTTTGGGATGACATTTTCTGTACTTTCTTCTCAGAAAGTAAGCTGTTTCTCACTTCTTTCTGAAAGTGAGCTCTGCCATTAGCAAAATGGAGAAGAAAACTTTTGATTTTTCTAAGACCTCTGAATTTTCTCAGATAAAGATAATCCCTTTAATAGCTTTACTGGATAAAGTACAAGCACCTGGTCTGTGATGGATGCTATTATGTACTGGTTTACATATTTTTTTCTATTCTTTTTTAATTTGTCAATTATATTTGACAATATAATTATATTTGGTAATTGCCAAATATTGGGCATATTAAAAAGATAATGTAAAATAAATGGACAAATAGATAAGAGGAATGTAGAATATATATATAAGAGAAGGATTGGAGGATAAGAGGTCCTATTAGTGTTAATGCATTTTGTAAAGTAAATCAACCATTAAAAAGAAGAAAACAATTTTTCCCTTTTTATTTTGATTCACAGAATAAATGTTTCCTAAGAATTGTGCCTTTCAAAATTGGTCTTTAATCTGTTCCCACTGAGATACTACCACATTCAATTTTCATAAATCTTATGACAATATGTCTTTAAAGAACAGAAAGTTATGGTGCCTTTTGCGTCAGCTTAAATAACTTTCTGTGCCTTTACACAAACTTCTGTGTAGCCAATGGCTGTTTAAAACCCTCGCTGTACAGTCTTACATCTCTTTTGCCCCCAGATTGTTGGGGGCAATATACTGTAAACTGCTTAGAGAGGGCTGTACAGCACTGTGAAGTGGTATATAAGTCTAAGTGCTATTGCTATTCTTTAGAGCTAGCACAGTGTTGAATTCAGCTGGACTATTCAGCCTTCATGAAATGTTACCTTCATTGGCATGTTTTTCTCAAAAAGAAAGATAACATTTCTTTTGCAAGTAAAGGAATAATTTGTCTGTTGTATTTCTCAGTTACTCTCAGAATAGACAGCTCTATGCCTCAAGTGTTGGACCATTTCACACATTACAATGAAGCTCACTTGGTCTTACCTCATATGTTCATTGAAAAGTGTATCTTAATAATGTGGTGCTCTGTTTTGTTGCCACATGCCACATAGAAATGTTTGTTTATATGATACTATATCTTAGAAATATGAAGTAGATGCAGTGAAATCCAGTTTGAAACTAAGACTGAGACAAAAAGATTCTGGAGTTATCTTCTTAAAAATGAGGATCTTCCAATATAGCTTGAATTAATCTAAATCCTCCTGAAGCATTGCTAGCAATTTGTAAATTCAGAGGATTGTCCAGAGCATTACATATTTCTCACTATGCTCTTTGTATAAATATAAACCACTGGATGTAGTTTTGCGACTGGCATTTCTACTTTTAAATTGCAGAGAATTATTTTACCATCACTCTCAGTGATAATGCTTTAGAGGATGGTCTCAGAGATTTCTACATCACTGAATCTTCTCAGTATTGAATTACTCTTTGCTATTCTATAACCTGTATGAATTTGTCAAAACCCATAAAGGTTTTGGCTTGTAGGGAACATTTTTTGCTCATGTGTTTTCCCTAAACTTTTCCTTCTGTATCAATCTGTTTCCTATTTTTTTCTCCTCCATTTCTTTCATTCAAATATATGGCAGTTATCAAGCAGGGGGAAAGATTGGGAAAGAGGAAATAAGGAAAACATTAGCTGTGAATTTCACAACTGAAATCAAGTTCGTGGTCATCAAAAGAAACTCACTTTAAGTTCAGTATCTAAAATTAACTTGCTTTCACCCCTGCAGGAACTATTTGGAGTTGTGCTGAGAGCAATAACATTAAGGGTGAGCTCAATCCATAATCCATCCAACATCTGATTCATTACAGAAGAAAGGAATTGTAGCCAGAGGCAAAGGAACACCATAATTCTTTCTCTCTTCCCAACTGTATTTCTATGTTGATTCCCTTCCACCCCTTTTAGTTTAATTTCTGCTCACAATACTTACAGAGTTACATGTAAGCATTCCATAAAGGAAATTAAACAGGGGATATTTATTTTGCCAAAGACAATCTTCACAGTCCAGATGATTTCCCTTTGAGAAGGCTGACCTCAGCTTCTCCCAGACATGAAACAGATGGATAAATATGTACTGTGTTAGTCACCACAGAGACAGATCTTGGAATATTAGAGATAAATTTCCTGGGTTCCATAGTCTTTTTTGACAGGTTTCACATGTGACCATTCTTTGCACATTAGCACATGCAATGAGATAGACAAGTCTAGTCACAGCATAGCTATGTCACGAAGCAACAAAGAAATAATACCTCTTTGCAAACAGGATTTGACCACAAAATCAAACATCTGAAAATGTTAACATTTGGAATGGAGAAGAACTTCAGATATTTCCTGACAGACTCTAATTACATTAGGTAGGCTGGAATTTATTTCGGTAAGATAAACCATTTAAACTCCTGTCTCCATACAGTATGTATTTCTAGTGCAACAGCATTCTCAGATCAGCCCATTACATAAATGGAGCTCTTAATTTGGGAGAGTCCAGTTTATATTAACCATAATGTGATATCATTTAACGACTATTCAGCAATCTTGGCTACCTATTACCTGGTGCTGTCAAAGCAACACAATGATCTATGTACAATTATTAATCAACCGAAGCCCAATTTACACAATTCTCAGTGATTGCGTGATAATTTTGGCATATCTGTAATTGCCATTCATTATATGTGAGTGATTCTGGTGTAAAAAAAAAAGGAATTGCAACAATATGATTTTACTTTAATTTAATTCAATCCACTTGATGTATTATCCAAACTATGCATTATAAACATTTCTCCACTGAAGGTAAATATTGCCTTCAAGTTGTTTTCCTTGTTATATGATAGCTTCAAAAGTCAAGGACCCTGTTGACAACACCTGGCAAAGCAATTCAAATAGGAAACATTTTCACCCATCTTTCCTTTTTTCATTCTAAGGCTTGGGAAACTGAATGGATATTTTTGTAAATAGGAAATCTAGGAACTTTTTTTCCTTTTTCCTTTGTTGCTGTATGAAATCAGGATCCCATGAAGATTTTGTATGACATTATCTCCAGTACAAATCATAGGACATGATTTTCTGTTCCCTTATCTGTTGCCCTACTGCAAATTGAGCTGCATGCGCATACGTGTGTGCATCCGCCCACCGCTCACGTGGCCCGTTGCAAACAGGCCACGCCCTGGTCATGGTCTGGGGGTTGGGGAGCCCTGCATCAGGGCATACAAAGAAAAAGGATTTAATGATCAGTTCACCTTCAGAAGTATAACACATCACTTTTTAAAGTCCAAAATAAGAAAGTTGTCCAAGTTATTCTTCTGAGATGAAATCCACATATCCAAGGCACTCTTCTGATTTATTATTTGTGTGTAACTTTTAGCTATTTAACATCAGCCAGTTTCATTTTTAGGCCATATGTATCATCTTTATCAATAACATTCTTGTAGATTGTCTTTTTAAAATCCATATCCAAATACCATCTGATTCTCAATTGTATCCTCTTCTATCTACTTTTTTTAAATAATAGCAGACAATCGTAAGAGAAACCTCTGAATACATTGATGCCTTGAATTCTTCCAAAGTTAAAATACTTTTTTTCCCCATTCAGTATTAGTGGGTCCTCTTCTTTAATCATAATCATTCTGGTTGCCTCTAGCAACAGCCTTCAAGTTCTTCTCTTATCAGGTTTTTCTCTAATCTATAACATTTTCCCATATAAATATTTTTTACACTTAGATTCAAAATCTTTTTATTTTTAATAGAATTAAACAAATCACAGGAAGGAATCTCATTTCTTATTTTCAATCTGGTCTAATCCGTTTATAACTTTCCAAAATCAACATTCTCATCTTTTCCTGCTTATTTCTTAATTTTGAAAAAATCTTTAAATTCTTAAACTTGGATGAAACTTCTTCTGCTGAGGTTTGAAAGAGAATCATCCAGTGTAATAAAACCTGTCCTTCAGAGTATTCAAAAAGTAATTCACAAGCCACTTTCAGAAGTGATTAAGAGAGGAGGTGGGCAAACCCAGTGTCCATTTGAAGTCTCCAAACTTCAGCTGGGGCAAGCTCCCAAAACTCTAAAACCTGCCAGAGAACATTGTAGGGAGCATCTGTATGGAGCGCTAAAGGCAATCTCAGGCACTCCCTTGTATATAGAGAGGAATTCAAGGTGTCAATCTATTTGTCAGCTGCTTGTTCTTCTACAGTCATCAACTCTACTAAAAGCAAAGACATCTTCAGTCCACAATTACTTTGAAGTCGATGATTGGAGGCAAACATTTCAGAAGAGTTTTTTTTCTTTGCTGGAAAAGTCAAGATTTTATTTATAATTTTATTTAAAGCTAAAATAAACTTTAAAGGGAAAAGATTCAGAAAGATGGGGGGCGGGATTAATTTTTGCAAGATAGAACTTTTTTTTTACAAAGTTGTAACTTTGTTATGTGCCTTATTTCCACCAAAATAAGGCCCAACTGAAAAATAAGCCTAGCATGATTTTTCAGGATGCTTATAATATAAACCCTACCCCCCAAAATAAGTCCCAGTTTAGATTGTCTTATTTTTGGGGAAACAGCGGTATGATGCACCAAACCAGAAATAATTTGGATATATGCAGAAGAGAATAAAAGCTTGGAATACATTTGGCTGGGAAAAACTAATTTTAGGGGATGATTTAAATACTAATGCAGGTATACCAGGGGATAAAATAGCTTTTCATTTTTTTAAAAAGGCAACTTTTGCTACCTGAGACATTGCAGACATTAATGCAAATGTATGTGCTTGTGTTTTTGGTATTTGGGTAAAATTATGAATCCTTCAAAAAAAGGATTTACATATTATTCAGGTAGAGACCAATCTCATTTAAGGATAGATTATATTGGCGTTTCAAAAACATTTTTAATCGATTGGGCTGAGCAGAAATTTCACCAATCAGAATTTCAGATCATGTCTCAGTTATTATCGGATATAACTTAGAAAGCTCCCATTTGCTCATTTTTGGCATTTGAATTGTAGATTGCTTTATAATCTACAAGCGAAGCAACATCTGTTCAAGTTTTGATAAGCCTTTAAAATAAAATGTGTGTGGAGCAAAGAACAAGATGGGACGCCATGAAGGCAGTAATAACAGGCAAATGTATAAGCCAAATGAACAGGATCAGGAAAAAAATTGCATACATGATAAATGAATTACATTCAGAAGAAGAATGTAGACTATATAAATAAAATATAATAGAGCAAGATTATGTATTAGAAACAAAAAAAGCTGGGTATTTTATATATCAACACAATGTTTTATTTTTCAAGCCAAAATATTAGGAAATCTCAGAAGATGGTAGTAAGCAGGGTTGTCCACTATCCCCTTTCTTATGTAATCTTGTGATAGAAACATTAGTAGAAGCACTTTGTGGTACCATTAAGGTAATAACGGGAGATTAAAATAGGAGCTGAAGTTAATGCACTGGCAGGCTGAGCTACCGCCAATGTTAACAATGGGGCTAACCGGGTCAGAACAGTAGGAGAGGACAAAGAACTCCAGAGTGATGGCCCTTTGTGTGAGGTTTTCTAGTTTCTCAGGAATCCTTAGGACTGGAGGTGAAGTAGAATGAGGTGCAGGTTTTCTTGGGCCTCAATGAATAGAATAGAATAGAATAGAATAGAATAGAATAGAATAGAATTCTTTATTGGCCAAGTGTGATTGGACACACAAGGAATTTGTCTTTGGTGCATGTGCTCTCAGTATATACATTAAAATATAAGATACATTTGTCAAGAATGATAAGGTGCAACACGTAATGATAATCATAGGGTACAAATAAGCAATCAGGAAACCTTATTGAAGAGTGCAATAGTTGGAATATAGGAACAACATGAAGAGTGTTATTCTGGGTGACATTTTTCTATGAACCAGATTAGGAAGAGAGAGGTAGCAAGTGGCAAAGGAAGAGAGGAAATCAGAACAGATTTGAAGTGGTTTCCTTGAGTACGAAGGGAATAGCCTGAGAATGCCCCCATTAACAGAGAAGGGATATATGGGGAGATGGGGGACTCTCGGGTTTAGATGTAATAGTGGGAAAATGTATTCTTACCAATACTCTGTTGGTTTGTGTCAACTTTTTGAGATTCTCTCTCTCTCCCTATCTCTCTCTTTCTCTCTACCTACCTATCTACCAAATATATTGACTGCCCATCTTACCATAGGGCAACTCTGGACAGTTTACAATTACATATAGTTAAAACATAAAAAGTTAAAAAGTACACCCCCAATACTAGGTCAATTACAGGTAGTCCTCAACTTACAACCATAATTGGGACCCGAATTTCTATTACTAACAAGGTGGTGGTTAAGTGAGGCGTATCCAGTTTTAAAACCTTTTTTTGACAAGGTTGCTAAGCAAATCACTGCATTGTTAAATGAGTCATGTGATCGTTAAGTGAATCCAGCTTCTCCCAATGACTTTGTTTCTCAGAAGTTGGCTGGGAAAGTTGCAAACCGTGATCACATGACCCTGAGATGCTGCAACCATTGTAAATAGAGACCAGTTGCCAAGCTCCCAAATTTTGATCAAATAACTATGGGCATGCTGTGGCCATATGTGTGAGGACTAGATTTAAGTCATTGTAACTGCAAACAGTTAATAAATGAATGTAAGTTGAGGATTACCTGTACAGTATCAGAATCTTGCAAGTGCAACTCTTTCTCCCTAACGTATACAGCAGGGGTGAGTTCTAACTTACCTCACCGGCGGTTCGCTGCCTCCCGTGTAGTGTAGTGTGTGTGGTTGGGGTTGTGTGCTGTCAATTTTGGCATGCAAGAAGAAAAAGGTTCGCCATCACTGCTCTAGACCAATTATTGAATACAGCTCACCTGTCTGGAACCCGCACTGCATATCGGACATTAATACAATTGAGCGAGTCCAGAGGTAGTTCACGAGAAGAGTCCTCTACTTCTCTGCTCACAACAGAATACCTTATGCCTCCAGACATGAAATTCTGGGCTTAGACAACTTAGAATTATGCTGCCTTCAGTATGACCTAAGCATAGTTCATAAAATTCTCTGCTACAATGTCCTACCGGTCAATGACTACTTCAGCTTCAAACACAATGACATACGAGCACATAATAGATACCAACTTAAAATGAACCATTCTAAACTTCATTGCAGAAAATACAACTTCAGAAACAGAGTGGTCAATGCCTGGAATGTAGTACCT
>JANHFT010006346.1:0-11652 GCA_032467955.1 Pseudoxenodon macrops
ATCTTGTTTTTGGCCTTTTTGGGGGTGGGAATTTTTTGAGTTTTTTTTTCTACTGCACATGCGCACAGGCACGGGAGGGAGCGAACCGGTGGCGAGGTAAGTTAGAACCCACCCCTGGTGGGTACTTTGTAGATTTGCCCCAACTCTGAAGGGCGATAAAGACTTTAAAGTAAGACATGGGAGATGTTATGGAAATCTCTGTGAAGACTTCTTGTAGCAGTCATTGTTAATGTCAAGAAAAGAAACAGAAAATTATCCAGCTAAAGAATTTCTAACATGCTGAGTAATGTCTTCTTTCAGATCTTAATTCCTATCTCCCTCTATATATCCATTGAACTAGTCAAGTTGGGCCAAGTCTTCTTCATTCATAATGATATTGACTTGTATAATGAAGAGCAAGATTTGCCCATACAGTGCCAAGCACTCAATATCACTGAAGACCTGGGACAAGTTCAGTATGTCTTCTCTGACAAAACAGGGACTCTGACGGAGAACAAGATGGTATTTCGAAGATGCACAATTAATGGGAAAGAATTTTCACATCAGGAAAATGGTAAGATTTGTGTGCTTGCTCTTAAGTGCTAAATTAACCTGAATGTGAAAACTGCTGGAGGACATGAAATACAAATGTCCTGCAGCTTAGTCCTTTCCTGGAAGTTGAGAAGGAGATAGACTACAGGATATGTTATGTGCAAATAAAGGAGACAGGACTATACCATATGTGCATTTATTTATAGAGGAGTTTCTCACAAAGTAAACCCTTTGTGATTCCAGTCCCTTATACACAGAAGGGTGCAGAAGGGTATTTTGAGATAGGTGCTGGCTATTTGCACCTCTGTGAAAACAAGGAGCTTATGTGGGAAGAAGCTGAACCAAGATCAGCTTCAGCTTTAAACAACTATAAGATATCCATCCAGCATTTATTTTGGAAATGTGAGGGAACCTCATCTCAGCTCTGAGGACTTCCCAATTTTTTGCTTCGTTACTATTCCCTGCAAGAGAAACCATTGGCTACCTCAACTTCATCCCAAGGAAAAGCAGTGAAGACATTCACCAAGCAGTGCAAAAGTGCAGCAAACCTTGTGAAAAACAAAGTCACTAGTTGTATGAGAGTGCCCTCAAACACCCCATTGTAAGGAAAGGAGTGGCAGAACCTGAGGATGGAATTAAAAGCCTAGAATCTCTATGTAGCCACAAGCAAGTTAAGTCCAACCCCTCTTGAATTCCATTCATCCTTAGCTAACTCCTAAATTGTGTGCAAGGGACCTGAATTCCTAGTGGTGCTAATCATTAGTTGAGCCTGTGCATTCCTGTGCATAGGCATGAATAGCAATAAATCAGTTTTATTAGACCTTCATGTGTGATCTCTTGCGCCCTTAAGGCTTAATTCCTGCCCCACAGGTGACTTGCAAGACTGCCTCTCCCCCATTGTTTCTGTCTGCCCTGGCAGAACTAATAGAAGGGGCACCTTTCTCAGGACTTTGAAGGGGAAAACACGGTGACCTCTTGAAGAGTATAACTGGCTTAAAGTCAGTTATATGTCACCAGGCCTGACACTAGTGAGCCTTGCAGTGTGTGGGGACTTGATGCTGGGTCTTCTGAACTCAGATCCAACATTGTAATCATTTTCTTGGTTCTTTCTATTTCTCATAGCTAAACGGTTGGATTCATACAAGGAAATCGATTCGGAGAATGAAAACTGGAAAAAACATTTGAGCCTCCCTTCCAAAGTTGGAGAAACAACCACAGGAACACAGAGAAATAATGCGAGGCCTTTGCAAAGATGTCATAGTGCTCGGCCCCATTTTCAGGGACACGCAAGAAAGAAATATCAGGGTCTCTGGGGAATTGCTCCATCTCAGGTGGCATTTAGTAGCACCCTTGTAAGTATGACCTTTCACTTTAAATTATAAAACCTTGTTCCTACAGCTGGTTAAAGGAGGGGGGGAGTCTCAGCTGCAACTGTAAGAAACTGGGGATAATATTGAGGTGTCCAACGGGTGCCAAAGTCACTAGGGAAAAAATTGGTCTGATATCCTATGATTATGTATACAAATTTGAAGTAACCCTTTTGTAATATGCAAGGTGCAGGATATATTTTATCTTATTTGAGAGGGTTATATTGTCCCCCCTCTGACTTTTTAAATTTTATTTTTATTGCTTTTTTTAAAAAAATAACAGAAAAAGAAAAGTGACAGAACCCAAAGATAGTTACCATGCAAATGCATAGAAAAACTACATATAAAAAGTGGTTAAAATTTTTAAAAATGCATTTTTCTGTTGTATTTTCCCCCTTTGTTATGCATTTTAAAAATGCATTTTTCTGTTGTATTTTCCCCCTTTGTTAATAAGAGATTATTATAGTTGAACTTGAGACTTCAGACCAAAGCACATTCCTACAGTTCATTGAGTCCTAGTGAGCAATAATACAAAGTAAATCTCGCCTTTACAAACAAGACAAACCTAGCCTAAAATTCTTAGACGTATAACAGCAATTTCTGTTTTAAAGATCTATATCAGGAATATTAATTAGTCAGGAATAATAAGGAGGTTAAAAAAAAGTAATAATTTAACATGCCGAGAAAGCATAGGAGTTAAACTTTACTATAATGACACCTTCAAATATCCGTCTCTTAAGACCATTGACAAGAAATCAGGCAAGTAGCTACATTACATGGGCAAAATTGTACGTGAGCCCTTTCTTAAAATATTAGGCAAAAATCAGGCAAATGATCCAGAGAGGCAAATGCAAATGAGAAGAACCATGTACATCAATTGGTATCAGTCTAAGCAGATTGTTGTTCTCCTGATGCAAATGTGCTTTTTCGGTTATTAGAAAAGAATTAAATATAAATATGAAACAGTGAGAGCAAGCGTCAACCAGAGGTGGGTTCCTACCGGTTCGAACCGGTTCTACCGAGCTGCTGGTGATGTCACGGAGCCGGTTCTGCTGCTCCGTGGGCGCCGGCATCTTTTTTGGTTTTTTTTAAAAAAAAACTTTTCTTCTGCACATGCACAAAAGCCAAGTTTCCAGCACTGCGCATGCGTCGCCATCTTGTTTTCAGCCTTTTTTTGGGGGGGAAGATTTTTTTTCTTCTGCGCATGCACAGAAGCTGAATTGCCGGCACTGCGCATGCAGCGCCATCTTGTTTTTGGCCTTTTTTTAAAAAAAATTTGGGGCTTTTTTCTACTGCGCATGCACGCGCGCACAAGCGCACGAGGCACACCCACACAGCGTGGGAGGCAGTGAACCGCCGGCAAGGTAAATTAGAGATAATTTACCTTGGCGCCAACAACAATCATTGCTGACTGTTGTTAGTTAAGACTCCCTGCCTTTGCACTTGAAGGAAACCCATATCTATCTTGAATCAGCCCCCATTCCTTCCCAGCTCAGAGCCAGCAGTATTTAGCAAAATGTCTCTGGAATCCAGAAAATGATATCCAATCCCTCCAAAAGTAAGATGCAAAGAAGTTGAACTATGGGCTCCTTGGTGATCTCTGAGCTTGTTTGTTTTTTCTTGCAGATGTATTATTACCAAACTAGGTAATATCATCAGGTTGGTAATGAAACATTTGCAAGAAAACAACCTAGCTCAGGGAGCAGCAAGGATTCCATAGTTTAATCCTTAGCTATAAATATTCTCTTTTAGATGTTGACCTATAATGCAGATGAAGGTAATAATTTTTAACACTAGATCATACTTTGGAAAAAAACATTTCCTGGGCTTCTTGGGCAGAGACAAACATGGCAGGACCTGATGTCTTTCCCAAAGGAGGATGGAGCAGTATTTTGAGGGTATATTTTTCACATTTTATTGATAATAAGCTAATGCTGTCTGAGGTTTTTTGCATCTATTTCCTTTTATGTGCCCCCAAAAAGCAAAGAGAAGTTAAAGAATCACAGTTCAGGCAGTTCGCCACTGAACGTAGGAGCACAATCTTAAGAAAATTAGAAGGCCACATCTGGTAGCAATAGCAATAAGACTTTGCAGACTTCTCTAAGTGGTTTGCAGAGTCAGCATATTGTCCCCAACAATCTAGATCCTCATTTTCGCATCCTCGAAAGAATGGAAACCTATGTGTTATTAACCCCTGTTGAAACTGACACACGAACTGTCATGTCAGACAAAGGTTATATGTGTGTTGGTGTATATATTCAGCAAGAGAAGTAAGTTGCTCTATTGTCTTTGTGCTTGGATTGGTATCGCTCTGTACAAACACAAAGTTCTTGAAAACCTTACGACGCCCAACATAAGATATTATTTTCCACACAATCCTAATCCTGCAAATGTTTTTGTTAACTGAATAATATGCATTTTCAGGAGAAAGATGTGACCCCTGACAACAGGCTGTTGATGAAAATGAAGAACCTCTCGTGCCCACCAGAATCTTTGAAATCCTTTACTGCTGGAGAAACCACGTCTTCCATCACGGACTTCTTTCTTGCTCTGACCCTCTGCAGCACGGTAGTGGTCTCTACGGCAACTGAACCAAGGCAAAGGGTAATCTTTCACTGCCTTGCTAGTCGAGGAAGAATGCTCTATTAATTTATTCAATGTAATAGTTGAAAGCATATGGCAACCCCTCTCAAGCAGGCTAGAAAGAAATCTTTCTTTATGACAAGGGAGAATGTTTCCTTATTTTTGGCCTTCTGTAATCCTAGTCCAGAATTCCCTACCTTCTTGTGTGAATGAATTTAATCTATATCTCCACCCAGGGGTGGGTTTCAAAAATTTTAGCAAGGGGTTCTCTGCCCGGTTGGTGGGTGGGTGTGGCCATGGTGGGTGTGGCCTAGTCGGGCTCCTGCACCATGGTGAGGAGGTGTTTTTGCCCTCCCTGGGCTCCAGAGGCTTTTTTCGGACCTCCGGGAGGGCAAAAATGGCCTCTCCAAGCTCAAGAGAAGCTGGAAACGATAGGCCTGTTTTTTGCCCTCCCTGAGGCCCCGTGCGCACCCTGCACTTACTTGCATCCAAAACAGGCCGCATGGGGACTCCTGGGAGGAGTGAAGTGGGGTAGGCAGGGCCAGCCAGGAGTGGGATTTGGGGGTTCTCCGAACTGCACATAATCTTAGCTATAGGTTCTCCCGAACCCCTGCAAACCCCCAGCAGCCCACCCTTGTCTCCACCGAGAGGGTGGAGAAAGGGTAAGTAAAAAAATAATTCACTGTACAGAACCAAGTTTCAAGCAATTCCTTTATCAAGGACAATACAAAATAATAACATATACCGGTAACTACTTTATACAATTTTATACATGTAAAAAAAATCCACAATTGAGAAAAGAGAAGACTGACATTCAACAGAATATATTGTTGGAATCTACAACAAAAGAAATACCTTTTGAAATGAATGAACCAATTCTATTTTTTTTCTCTAAATCTTTGGGGGGGGGGAAATGAGGATATCAAAAACCCTGACTCAAATCCAAGGTACATCCATTTGCAGAAATGAAAAACATCCACTTTTAAGAAGAAAAAGGTGAAACATTTACATTTTAAAAAAGCATCAGTTTCTTTCATTACTTTTTTATGATTTATATTCTCATGTTTAAAAACGAACTCACAGATTTTCTAAAAGGTTCTTCAAAAAGAATGCCCCCCCCAAAGCCTAAGTATTTTTTCTTTACTACATTATGAAGAATAAAGTCAGAGAAATAGGTTTATTTTAAATAATACATTTAAGCTACCTGTGCTTATCAGTTGAAACGTGCCAATTAAAGTCTCTAGCAAACTTACTCTGAGAAAGAACAGCCAATGTTAAGAGGATCTTTTCTTCTGTGAAAAAAGAAATCCCTTTCCATTGGAGAAACTCTGTTCTTAAAGGGAAACTAACATATTTAGCTAAACTGAATACCGTAATAACCTTAGGATATATTGTATTTCTTCATTAAAATGGAAATATTAATTTATTAATTGACCTTGTCAAAACTGAAGTCATATTGCAAATTTTAAATTTTATTAGACTTAAAAAAAAAAAACAAGATAATTTTTCATTACGCTCTCTGTAAGATCTTTATAGCACACTACTTTATCCTCATTTGGGGCATAAATTCCCCTTAAGCCCTTATAAATAACTTTCACCCCAACAAATCTATTATGGTCTTCAGTCAATACAAGTTCTGGTTTCAGCTGAGGATGAAGCCAAGTGATTTAAAGCCTTTCACTGAGGGAGATGGGCAGTTGAGAAATACGAAATATAAATAAATAACTAAAACATTTTATACAAAACAACTCCATTTCTTTTTTAAGTTTCTGCTAAAATAAATTCTTCACACAAGTTTTATAACTTTTTTTTCCATGTGTGGCTTGTGGGGAAATTCTATCTTGTTTTTTCAAGTGATCTTTTCTCTTTTGAGAAATATTTGCTCCATTTATATTCCACATTAAGCATTTGTAACCAGAGGTGAGATTCACTTACGTTCCCTACCGGTTTACAAATGTGAGCGTGCATGCGTCTACGTACGGCCTTCTGCGCATGCGCAGTGCTCGCGCATTACATCAGGGCGGGTGGGAGGAACCTCACACAGTCACCGCTACTGGTTTGCACGATCCGGAAAGAACCGGCTGAATCCCACCGCTGTTTGTAATCCAAAATCAACCTCAAAATTTAGAAGAATCAATATGTGTAGCACCTAGTTTGGTATCATCCCTTTCAGTTTCTAATTGTGCCTGCTAAAGGTTTTGTGCACTCTCATCTGAGCCCTCCATTTGAAACACTTCCAATTCCTCTTTAAAAAAAATTCTAAAAGTTCCTTCACTTTCTTATTGCAATTTTTCTATACATCCCATTTTGAAACCCACTCGTTTTGCAGAATAATTATTTTATACAGCCTCATGGTTGAGTAAAGAAATATAATGTTCAGCTTATTTCCTCCACCTCCCCTACCTGCTAAACGTTCAACTCAGCGTAACCCAATAAAAGGAATTTCAGAACATCATGAAAAAACTCTACAATATTAGCAAGATGCTACCCATGGATAAGATAAGCCTGGGAATGTTGTTTGATCGACTTAATCATATTTTATACGCACACTTTTCCTTACAGAGTTTTTTTTAAAAAAACAATCTTCTCCAAAAACTTACATAGAAACTGGGTGTAATACACAAATGAACAATGTGACGCTGAAATGCCGTAAAATGAGTTGACTCATACATCCCTATCTTTCATTAATTCTGCCATTTACAGTGAATAGGAGCTTTATTTTTAAAAAATATCATCTTCATGCAGAACATGAGTAGGCCATTTTTTCAGCCTGGAACTACAGTGTGATTTCTTGCCTGAACTAAGATTTACAATAGTGGGCACAATGCCTAAACCAAGATCCACAAAGGGCACAATAATGTTGTTGCCACATCATAGCAAGCAAGACCAAGACTTCCCCTTGGTGTGTACATACATAGAGGGGGTAATGGGTTAAGAGGCAAAATTGGTATTGTAAATAAACCAAGCAGATGATTAAGGAGACCTTTTAATCACTTAACCACCATAGACCAGGGGGAAAAAGCACAATCATTTGAGAGTTGGGGATTTTTCTGAGGCTTAAGGCACTCACTTTTCCCCTTAAACCATTTGCAGAATTTAAAACACTGCAAGAGTACCCAGAAATTTCAGTCG
The DNA here is from genome assembly GCA_032467955.1 of Pseudoxenodon macrops. NCBI lineage: Eukaryota > Metazoa > Chordata > Lepidosauria > Squamata > Pseudoxenodontidae > Pseudoxenodon > Pseudoxenodon macrops. The sequence goes on from JANHFT010006346.1 coordinate 7,614, forward strand.
CATCCATTCTGTCTCAATCATTTGAAAGGGTGCTATATATCCTAGGAAACATTCTGTAATGCGTTTATAAGTGTCTCAATTCCTAAACTGTTCATGTAAAGCTTTGACTTTTATCTACATAAGGAAGCCAACAAAAATCCACCTAATTGAGGTGTCCAATTAATGAGTCCCTCGGTTTGAGTAATGGCATTACTTGGCACCTTTTCCATGTTTCCTCTGTTAAAGTGAAATTGTCCAAATTCATATTCACATTCTGTGCTGCAGAATGTTTGCTTTAATTAATCCCAATTCCCTCTTTTTTCTTAAGGTTACCACTCCATCACTGATGAAGCAGTCAGGACTCTCCCTGGAGAAAATTCACCAGCTGTTCCAGTGGCTGAAGTTGGCAAGCCTTAGCCAAACATCGGTTCAATCAAGTTCAGACTTAGGAGAGAGTATTAACACAGAGAGCAGCACTGCTTCTGCGGAATCAAAAATGAAAGATGAATGTCCTACTCAAAGCTGTTCCAGCTTAACAGATGATGAGAGCCTTAGAAGGGAGTCCTTCAGTGAGAATGACCTCTGTGGGGTTTCAGATCCTTCTCCAAATGAGAGGAGCTTTGCAGGCAGAGACCATGGGCCTTTGCAGGGAGAAATTTGTTATGAGGCGGAAAGCCCAGATGAAGCAGCTCTAGTCCACGCAGCCCATGCCTACCAGTTTACATTAGTCTCCAGAACTCCTGAACAAGTGACTGTAAGGCTGCCAGAAGGGACTCTTCTGACCTTTGACCTCTTGTTCACCTTGGGATTTGATTCCACCAGGAAGAGGATGTCGGTGGTAGTAAGGCATCCCCTCACCAAAGAAATCATAGTCTATACCAAAGGGGCAGACTCCGCCATAATGGATGTATTGGAAGAACCTACCAAAGGTACAGAACTAATGAACTAGGAGGAAGGCATAGCTTGGATTGTTGGACAATATCTTCAAGATTTACAGGTTTCAGTTTGCAGCAGAAACAATACGCTTAGAAACCTTAGTAGTGAAAATGAGAGCCAGGATGTTGATTTACATAATTAGAAAGGATATTGAACAGACTAATTAAGAAAGCCTACATTAATTTCTTTTTATGAGCACTGTATCAAAATGGTAAAAAATGAGCAGTGATTCTCTAATAGGAGAAGATACACAAACTGGTAATTAACAGTAAGCTCTTAATAATAGAAATCACATTGTAGGGCAAGGGTAAGGAACATGGGTGGGTTGTGGATTGTTTTGCTGCCGGTTGGCTCAGGGTCGCGCATGCAGCAATAAAAAAATAGCTTCTGCACATGCACAGAAGGAAAAATTAGCTCCTGTGCATGTGCAAAATCCAAAATGGTGGCACCCACGGAGACATTGAAGGAACCGGCTCTGTGATGTCATCACCGAGTTACTACCGGTTCTAAAGAACCAGTTAGAACCAGTAGGAACCCACCTCTGGTAAGGAACCCCATGACCTAGACAGTTTTGTGGCTACTACTTCAGCAGGCCTAGCTAAAATGCCCAATGGTGAAAATTGCTTCAATAGCATCTTTAAAATCTTCAGTTGCCGGCTAAGATGTAATTAATAAGGAGCACGTTGCCTCTGTGCATGTACAAAGCAGAATCAAGCATCATGTGTGGGTAATGTTTAAATCTTGACAGGAAAAGAAAAGTGCCCACAGGATTTTTTTTGTGCCTCAAAAAATGTCTTAGTTTTGTGCTGCAGAAGAGCACTTAAGAGGGTACTTAAGTATTTCTTAAATCTGTGATGAGAATCAGATTCTTTCCTTTGTGTTTCACAGCTAGTGTAACCATGGGAAAAAGGATAAGAAGAGTGAGAACACAAACACAAAAACATTTAGATTGGTATGCACGTGATGGTCTGAGAACTCTATGCATAGCAAAGAAGGTAATTCTTTTTTTTTAATGATAATAATAGCAATAATAATGACAACCACTTCAGTAAATGGCTTGTTTTGACACTTTGAGCCAGTTCCCCAATGGCAAATGCTTTGTTACCTAGATTAATTTCCTATGGTTCTTACTGCCCCCTCATCTGAATCATCTTGAAATGAAGCTAAAGGAAAGCAATGCTCTAATCCAATCTTTGGACATCTGTTCTTCCTATTACTAACTTTTGAATATCAGAAACATTTGTAATCAAATAGAGCTTCTCTGTTGTTTCTTGAAACATTTGGTACTCCAGCTAAGCTGGTTAATCATAGTGTAAATTACAACCTGCTGTTTTTTTTATCCTGCTTTAGTTTAGAAGAAGCTTCAAAGCCTGCATAAACATTTTTGGACTGCTCCAGAGAAAATGATATGTGAATTACAGTCTTTGGCTGATGATCAGAAAAACAGGAAATGTGTTTGGAACTTATTGTTCTCAGTAGCGCTGAGTGTTAGCTTGAAATATTAGGAAAATAAACATTTACATTTTGGAACCCTTACTTGATGGGAGAAAGAAACAGTAGAAAGCCCATCATCATGACCTGAGGACATGCAGCAGTTGATCAGCAAAACTCACCTGCTTTTAACAAATCCGTCTTGCCTCTTTACAGTATGCACAGGGTGGCATGCAAAACAATGCAAAAAAAATGTTTTTCCAGAAAGAAAAACATGCAACACCATTTGCTCTTAGAGCGGCTGGAAAATCAAACATCTATGTTAATAAAACTATTTTAGTCTGACAGTGAAAATATGTTAAAGAAGGGACAAAGCTGGGTACGCCAGAATTTTTGGAAGAGAGATCATTTGCATTCCTCCCTCTGATAATAACAGAACAGAAAGAACTTCCCCAGAGGATCTTAAAGCCTGAGTAAGGTCATATGGGAGACTTTTTCTCTCTCTTTCAAACAGTCTGATCCCACATTGTGGAAAGCTTTATAGGGGATAACTAGCACTTTGAACTGTGGCCAGAAACAGCTTGGAAATCAATAATGCTCTTGCAGTAAGGGAGATGTGCCCACTAAAACTGAAGGTCAATTGCCTGCCTGCAGCATTTTATGCCAATCAAAGTTTCTGAATCATTTTCAAAGGTTAGTTCGTTGCGATTGTGTTAATGGCTGCTCCTATATGATATAATGAAGACATGTATCATCATCTAACATCTCCAGGAATAGGTACAGCTACTAGCTGTAGTTGTGCAAATGCAGTCACGGCCAAATTGTGAGTAAAAAAATCACAGTTCTTTCCAACACAGATGGAATCCCTGATCCCCAATCTGTTTTAGACAGGAACATTTCCAATTTATTTGGATTAAGCTTCTATTTGTTGTTCCCTCATGTAATCCTTTATTGACAGTAGTAGGTATTAAATAGCCTTCTTCGATTTAGGTGGAAAAGACATACAGAATTACATCTCATCAGGATTTGGCAGCATCAGATGTCAAGAAAGTGAACAAGCCTCCCAGAAATTTTAGGAGCATTTTAAATAGAGTGATGGAGAAAATGAAATTCTGAGGAAAACTATTGTCACCTTCCAATAACATCTTCTAGATAGTCCTGTATCACCATACACTAGTGTTCTCCAAGTCTCATCCTATACCAGAGAGAGACTCTAGAAGAACATCTTAATAATAAATATTAAATGCTGTAATATTAGTATCACTATTATTAAAATCATCTAGCATTCCAGCAAAACAAGAGACATTTCCACTGTCTGGTTTTTGGTACTTCTGCCAAAGTGATACCAAACTCTGTCCATAACATTTGCAGTAATGTAATTAAGATATGAGACTTTTTATTATTATTCCAGTTTACATATTATGGTTTTCTTGTTCAACTGATACTATCTCATTGCTGTGGAATATACTGTATTTTTGGAGTATAAGACGCACCTGAGTTTTTGGGGAGGAAAATAGGAGGGGAAAATCTGCCTACCAGATATTCATCTGGCTAGTGTCCTTGGTCTGGTCAGCTTCAGCACATTATTTGATCCCCTGATTAGGACTGGGGAAAACAGCTTCTAAAGCACAGCTGATAGAGAGAACCAATCATGCCAAGCATGCAAAGCCAGGATGATTGTTAGCACCTGGTT
>JANHFT010006348.1:14474-25921 GCA_032467955.1 Pseudoxenodon macrops
CCCGAGTCCCAGCTGATTGGGAGGAAATGGGGATTTTGCAGTAACCTTCCCCTGCCACGCCCACCAAGCCACGCCCAAAGAACCGATAGTAAAAAAAAATGAATCCCACCACTGTCCTCTATGTTATATGAGTGCAACTTCTATTTTCTCCATTTCAAGGACATATTTTAGGCGGAAATCATTTTCTTGTTGCTGTGCTTAAATTGTGAGTCCTTGGCTAATCTTTATGGATGTCTGGCAAATCTGGTTGACACTAAGTTGTAAACCAGAAGTTTGAAAGAAGGAAATGAAAGTCTGGGATTGAACAAGGATTTTCCATGTTGAAAGATTTTAGAAAACCATGTGCTTATGGGCCAACAGAACTGTCCTTCATATAGCCTGAAAGAAAACCAGCGATAGCTAGTTCTAGACTTACTTCTCTTTCTGTCTTGATCCAACCTTGTTAACCTCATTCTCAGCTATTTGTGATGTTATGAATTAGGTGTTGGAAAGAGGCTATATAGATCTAGGGTTGATCCTCACAAAACTGTGGAAGAAATGGAATGGCACCATCTCTCAGTATAACTTACCTCACATTCCTTATTCTTGTGAGAATAAGATCAAGGGAGAAGACTTATACTCTGTGATTTTAGCGGAGAAGGAGATTTATATAATGAATGTATCAACAATTCATGTCCTGTGTGCTTCCACCTCCTCTTACAGGTAGAACAAAAATGGGGATTGGGGCAGAGGTGCGTTCTGAATTTTCCTACTGCTGGTTCACTCAGGGCCGCGCCTTAAGCGTGTGCGTGGCAGTCAAAAACTAGCTTCTGCGCATGCACAGAAGGAAAATTCAAGATGGCGGTGCCCACGAAGCCACCGACAGAACCGGCTCCATGACATCACCACGGAGTTACTACTTATAGAACCGGATAGAACTGGTAGGAACCCACCTCTGGATTGGGGGAAGAATTTGTAGGGGGGAATAAGGAAAGGAAAGATTACTGAGAGATGGGAGTGTGAGAAAAGAAAAAGAGCACCGAGAAACAAGATGAAAGGATGTACAATGAAGGAAAGAAGAAGGTAGAAATAACATGTTCTCCCTGAAGGTTCATAATTTGATGACCTGAACAAAAAATAAGGGTTACCTGACATAAAATTTCAGCAGGGCCAGCAACAAGGCAGAGCAAAAAGAACTGTTAAGTCCTTGTAAAAGAACAGGTTGAAAAGAAAGCAGCTTAAGCTTCCAACACGCAGCAGTTAATACTGATATACGGAGCCCTCAATCAAAAATTCAGCATTAGCTCTTCCTGGCATTTCACCTGTGTGCATGTCTGGCTTTTTGCAGACATAGTGGAGGGGAAGGAAGGTCAAAGCAGCTCATGTGAACATGCCCTGTTATATAGTTATCATTTGCCATATTGTGGATTTCACATAAGAACAGACATGCAAAGTGTTTCTGCCAGGGAAAATTTGCATGATCCCAATTGCCTAGAAAACATATTAAATCTGATGTAGTTAATTCCAGAAGATAACAACAGTCTCTTCAAACATCTCATGGGAGCCTGTGATAAATTGCTAAATCTGGGATGGGGATTAACTATTTCTGTCCTCCCAAAACAGCAATATTTTACAGCATATATTTTCTCATGAAAGAAAATACCATTTGAGAAGGGACCATATCTCAGCAGGGGAAAACACCCTACCTTTGCAGTTGGAAAAGAGGCAGAATATTAGGAACTGAAACAGCACAAGAGCAGAAACATCTTCTGGTGTTTGTTGTCATGCAGATTAAAAAGAATTTGCTTGATAAATTATTTCAGAAGTGAAGATAATTTCTGAGGCATTTTAATGCATGGAATATTTTTTTTTAAACTTTGGATGTGCCCTGAGGAGGTGTGGTGTATATGTGAATGTCCTGACTATTATTGTATAACCATTTTCTCATTGATTTGCATATCTACGTCTTATAAATCCCCAGAGAAGCCACAATGAGGGTATTCTTTCAATTGACCTTTTTTTGAAGAAGGAATGTTTGAAGAAGTTGGCAAAATAATCTACCCAATTTCGGAGCACACAAATTGAGTGTAGATTTGAGTTATTGAGTTATTTGTCCTAAACTCTAATTAAATTTGTGATCCACTTCAAGCCAGAGTAGTCTAAACTTCCCCTAATAGTTACCTTACAGATGAAGTAGTATTTCATTTCCCAAAATTCTTAGCCAATATTTTGGAAACTGAAAGGCTCCAGACTGGATAAGATGATATGATGCTAGGAAATAGGTAGCTTGGCCAGGTGGATGGCCCCTCATCTTTTAATTTTAGGAAAGTAAGATCTTTTCCTAGTCATTCCTAATGCCAGGCCATACATACATGCAAAGAGTACCATTATTGAATGATTCAGTGAAACAGGTGAATGTGTGAATTCGTTTAATCGAAAAGCATTGCATGTGAATGATGCAAAGACTCAATATAGTGAAAAGGCTGTCTGATAGCTTATTCACATATGAAAGTTATTTGACTGATGTAAGTACTATCCAAGAAATTTTCAAGGGTGAACCAATCTTAGCCTGCAGTTCACCTATGTCTGGATTGTACTATATCATGCTGTAGATGAGGATCCACACAGGACTAAATCTGCTTCTGCATAAAATATTTCATCTGCATAGATATAGTGAAAAGTGGTTCTAAGGTTCCAAACATTTAGATTTGCCTAAAAATAACCTCCACTGAACATGGTGGGACTTCATTTGAGTATTCACAGGATTGCACTAGAAAGATTTCCTCTAATTTTATACATTTACATGGATGTATTTTTTATGTCGACAAAGCAACCAATTATACAGTCTAAATACATGTTATTTAAACTGTTAAGTCTATTTCTTACAGACTTATGCTTAGTGTGTATATGATTGAATCTTTTATCTATATCGAAAGCAACAATCACAGCAAACCTCCATATAGAAAAGTACTCAAGGAGAAATCTCATGTTTTATTCCATCCCATAAATACTTATTCAGAATATTCCAACTACATTCCACTTTAACTGGCCCCACACATTTGCATTCTTCATAATGTTCCTTTTTCATGTCAAGGCTGCCGTTAATTCTAACTTTCCTTTAAAAAATGTTTTGATAACTCCAAGTAGGGAGTTGATTGGGCCAGCCAGACTGGGTAAAACTTTCTTCTCCGATGCTGTTGTTTTATAATGGTTTTGATTATGATGGTGGTTGAAAATCTTTTTTTTTAAGTATCCTGAAGTGTTTTTCAGAGGTGAGAGATGCAGATCACATGTTAATATGGTATACGGTGAGAAAGGCTGCTAATAAAAATGTGATCATGAAAAACCTGAGGTCAATTTGGACATGTGGTGGGTTCTGAAAAAGCAAACTTATTTGTAGCTCAGGGTTGAAATGAGGTTCTCTCTGAGCTTGGTTGTTTTCTTGCAGATATTTCATTACCCAAACTATATATCAGTGTGCTAGTCACTGATAATGCTACCTAGTTTGAGTAATGAAATGTCTGCAAGAAAACAACTAAGTTCAGACAGGACCCAAGATCTCTGAAAGTAGAATTTCAAGTGACTGCTATAATATTTGGGAAGGTCTTCTATCTCCCTCAGTCTCAGTCTCCCTCCCTCCCTTCTTCCTTCCTTCCTTCCTTCCTTCTTTCTTTCTTTCTTTCTTTCTTTCTTACTTTCTTTCTTTCTTTCTTTCTTTCTTTCTCAACAATGGAATTGTTACTCAAAGATGCCTAAGGGCATCATACTGGAAAATAGAATAGAATTACAGAATCAGTGCTGATTATGGGGATGAACAAACAAACACCTGCTCAAGCTGCAGAGAACCCTGGATACAGCTGGTAATCCTGTTTTTGCCATTGTGTTTGGCACTTTGACTTAGCTTGAAGCCTGTTAATTGTCCCAGGGACAATTAGGGAGTCTGATTTCTTTTCTTGCTTAGTGCTCCTATTCCTTGTTCTTGCTCCTATATAACATAAAACTTGTTCTTTGTGATCTGGTAAATGCCCATATTCTGTTTCTTTCAGGCTGTTTTGATTCATATTTATGAACCTGTAAGAGTTTTGTTTTCTGTTCTTCATGTGGTTGGTAACCTCAAGCCTAACACTATAAGGTACATAGGATACATCGTCAATACCTACGTATTCATGGGTAAAGCACAACTTGGTTTTGTTTGGCACTTACTTTGAACGTTATTCGTTTCATTAGTTTTCTACAGTCCATTCAAGTTATAATGAAATTAGCCTTCACTTTTAGATATATTTGATCATAATTCACATGAATCTATATCTAATCAAACTGAAATTTTCCCCATTTCATAAATTGTTCCTTTGATTTTCTTGAAAACGAGCCAATTTGGGGGTGTGGTTAAGGCATCAAGCTAGAAACAGATGATGATGGGTTCTAGTCCCACCTTAGACATTATGCTAGCTGGCTGACCTTGGACCAGTCACTCTGTCTCAGCCCTAGGAAGGAGACAATTGAAACCACTTCTGAAATCTTGCCAAAATAGCTGCAGGAGTTTGACCAAGGAGTCAAAACTGGAGTTAACACTGACTCAAACTAACAACAACAACAAAATTGAATACTAATCCACTTTTACAGTATTATTATACTTCTGTGTTTCCCTTTGCCAGCAAACTCCCGGATAGGATGCAAATAATATGGAGCTTTTATTCCCATGTTTGCACCAGGTTCATCTTAATCAGGATTAAACTTGACCTCCTGCTGACATTGACACATCGCATCATGTCCAACAAAACAAAGGGAAAGCCCTTATCAGTAAATATTTTGTACACATGCATTGTTGGAAGGATTCATTTTGGAGTTTGTAGGTTATTGTTTGGTATATTCATTTCAAGACTCATTGATCCTGATCCCTAATTGAAGGAGGTATCCTAAAGGACATTGTTGGGGAATTGTTGCTAACTCTGTAAAAAGGGATTGTAGCTCTAATTTTGCAAGGAGCATTATGACCTTTGCATACATTTTGCTGTATCCCTAGTGTGGTTTTAAAGAAGCAACCCTTTATTGCTTTATTTGTGTATGTGGGTTTTGCTAAGGATATCAGTATTATTTCATAAATTTTAATAGAATTGCCTGAGTTAATGTGTTGTTTGTATTTCCATTTTATTTATATAGACTGTGATTCATTAAGAGGAATGTGATATACATTTTATTTAAAAATAAGTAAACAAAATGTTATTGTTTGAACTATAAAAACTGTAGGTAGGTTTAACGTGATCCTGTGAAAATTTATTTCTTACCGTGTCTAATTTAGATGCAGGCTGTAAAGTTCCAGCCTAACAGAGCTTTCAGAGCATTGGCTTCCTCCTACAATAACTATTCTCTGAAGTAAACATTCTCATCTTTGTTGTCAAGAAATCTTTTCCAAGTTTCTTAGATCTACTGACTGAGCATAATCACAGGCATATTCCCTGTAGCTACACATTAATGCATTGGAGAAGTTGGATAAAAGGTCAACAAGTTTCATTCCTGAAGGACTGGGAGAAATGCAAATTCTAGCAGAGGATACTTTACTGACTCTTTGGTTGGAAACATGAACACCGCTCTCTTCCTTTCCAGCTCACAACATCATGAGATTTTAGTCTGTCCAAGCTAGACCTGGGATCTCTGCCACCAGTCCTCTGGCTATCTTCTTTCGTGGTTCTTTTGGCTGTGGCCATCTATGTATCAGTGCGAGCTCTGAGACTAAAGGATTGGGAAGAGAGTAAGAAATTGGCATAGTAATCAAAGTCAAAAAGGTTTGAAGAAATCTTTTTTTTATTAGTACATTCCAAACCAAGTCTGAGTGTTAATTTTATTTTGGGAAGGAAGGAAGGAAGGAAGGAAGGAAGGAAGGAAGGAAGGAAGGAAGGAAGGATATGGGTGATGAATAATCTTGACAATGCTTTTATTTTGATTCCTTCATGGAGCAGGGAGTGGAAACTGATAGCTCCAATGGACTCATCCAGTTCTAAGGCACAGAGCGGACAAGGCCAGAATTGAATGAAAACAATCCCCAAAACAAAAAAAATAATAGGCCTAAACAATTCTTTTGCAAATGGTCTTAAGGAATTTGATGGAAAATTAAAGCTGTTGAATTTTAAGTGGGTTTCTTTAAAATGTATGTTTGTAAAGGAAACTAAAATCACATGACATTCTCATGGATGGCACGCAGAAGCCTTGTTCTTTCCTTAGTTGCGTGATTGACCAGGTGTGTACCTGAATGTTACATGTTTCAGATCTGCAGCTTCTTTAACTGCCTGCTTTCAGTTCAATCCCAATGGGGAAAGATAAGTTGGAGGAGGTACTTTAAACATGAAAATTCAGACCAGGAAGTGATGTGAGTAGTGAAGAGATGTGTATTGGGGTAAAGAGTGGGGAAAAAGGGAACAGAAAAATAAGAATGCCTTCTCTTACAACATCCAAGCTCCCAAACTCCACCAAAAGAATTGTGAAAGTAAGTCAAAACTATTTTAAGAATGAAGATGGGGGCGGGAGAAGCTGCTTTCAAAAGGGAAGAAAACTTTTGGGAAAGTGGAGGATAAATTTCTGCACAGTGTTGAAAAGGATGGTTTGAAATGAACATTGAACCTCCTGGCCTCTCAGAGTCTTTAAAAAGTTCTGCTACATCTTTCTCAAAACAAAATCCTCTTTGGTTAATCCATGACAAAGCTGACAAACCTCACTCTTAATTTAAGCTACATTTCAAAACCTTAAATCCATCTGGGTGTCATAGATAGAGGTGAAGGAGAATTTGGAATGGATTTGTGTAAAAAAAAAAATCCCACACTTTTCAGAAACGTATGATGTGGCTTGCAAGTAACTAATACTGCCAGTAATGTATATATTAAGGAAAAAAATATACATAAAAAGATTATTTTGAGAGATAAAGTATTAAGTAAAAACTGATTGCAAAATTCATGCGTGTTAGGAAAAATATATCACATTAGGAGAATACGCACTACTTCTGGGGATGGGTGAGCGGACTCAAAAACTAATGCAGAAGCTAAACGATGAGCAAAATAAGAAATTGAATGAAACCAAAATGAAGTTTCAGCCACTTTTAGAGCAGTCCTAATCACCATGACAAATGTTAACTTTGTGTCACAGACTCTCCAAGTCTACAGATGGCACACTAGCTTATGCAACAAGCCTTGTTTCCCCAAAACGTTTCCTTTTATATCAGATATTATTTTACGGATCACGTACTTTTTTTTCCAACCAAGTTAATTAGCACCATTGTTTTTTGTGCCTTCGAATCAGTGTTATTCCTGGCAAGTGTCTGGACCAGTCCTTGCAGTTTTCTTGGCATCATTTCAGAAATAGTTTGCTATTCCTTTCTAGAGTTGAGTGACTGGCTCAAAGTCATCAAGCTGGCTTTATGGCTACGATCAGTCTAACACTCTTCTGACTTTTAGCCTGATGCCTTAACTACTACACCAAACTGGCTATCTTAATTAGCACCATAAGAATCCACAAAGGGGCTTCACAGAGGACATTCAGAGAAGTGAAGCGTTGTTTCAACGCACCAAAACAGCTGTGTCCTCCAGAAACTGCCTAAAGAGTTTCCAAAGTTGTCACATGTCCAGGATTCGGCCTTCATTTTCCTAGTAGAAACACCGTCGGTGCATGCGCACAGATGCAGAGATAACCTCGAAGCACCAATTGCCAACTCTGCACTATCACTTCAAGAAGAGATCTTCTTCACTTGTCCTCAAACTCTTATTCATTGCTTCCATAGCTTTATCTTTGCTTTAGATGGAAGGTGGTGCTCGAAGTAAGTAGATATTTTTTATTTGGATTAGAGACAGAGAAATGTTTTCTCTTTTATAACAATCACTGGGAGGAGGGTTTCTCCAGTGATTTGTTGCTACCACGATTTTCTAAAAAATTTCCCTGTCGTCGATTGAGTTGGGCTGTGATGAACAAAGCAGCTATATTTCATATTTATATATGTTTAGATTGATTTTGAGGAAATGGAGATGCAGAAGATGAAGCCTGTCATATACAGGTGGTCTTCGACTTAACACCCACAACTGAGTCCAAAATTTCTGTTGCTAAGTGAGGCTTTTGTTTAAATGAGTTTTGCCCCATTTCACGACTTTACTTGCCACACTTGTTAAATGAATCTGGATGCTCCATTCACTTGGCTTGTCAGAAGGATGCAAATGGTGATCACAAGACCCCCCACACATTAATCATTAACATGAGTCAGTTGCCAAGCATCTGAATTAATACATCACATGCCATTGGGCCACGGGGATGCTGCAATGGGTTGGAAGTGTGAAAAATGGCCATCAGTCACTTTTTTCCAGTGCTGTTGTAACTTTGAACGGTCTCTAAACAAACTGTTGTAAGTCAAGGGCTACTTGTAGAGGAAGAGCTAGGCAGGAAAAGAGACACTGACTTTAGGAGAGCAAACCAGCATAATATACAAGGAGCAGAAGAATCCTCATCACTAGCTTGTTCCTGCCATGAGCTGCAAAACATATCACTGTGGTTCAGAACAATTCTAACACAGATAAGAGACTCTCAGCCGCTGGTGAAATCTAATTTTTTTTTACTACCGATTCTGTGGGTGTGGCTTGGTGGGTGTGGCAAGGGAAGGATACTGCAAAATCTCCATCTCTCCCCACTCTGGGGCCAGCCAGAGGTGGTATTTGCCGTTTTCCAAACTACTCAAAATTTCCGCTACCGGTTCTCCAGAACTGGTCAGAACCTGCTGGATTTCAGCCCTGCTCTCAGCCTATGGACCATAGAGACAGCTATACCCCATTTGGGCTTCTCCCTCCTTGTCCAATGTTCTTACTGCTAAACTTGGGTTATACAGTGGCTGAACTGGCAACAAAATTGGTTTGGTTTATTCAAAATTAAAGATGGAGTTAGGAGAGAAAGACTTCTTAAATGTCAACTGTGCTCATTTCCACTTTTACATCCCCAAATTTCCTCAAATAGGCTATAACTGACCCCAAAGATAGCAATCTTGGTGTGATTTTTACATTTTTTTTAAATGGATAGAGAAAAGCACAGTCTCTCCTGCTCCAATTCTCATCCCTAAATTCTTTAAAACTGGCAAAGAGTCCCTAAATTCCTCTGAAGGTCTCAAGTTCTGTTGATGTCAGCTTTGGTTCTTTGGAAGAACAGGGAACTAAATAGTCGCCCATCACTCGTCCTAAAGTAGCTGGTAGACTGTCTTTTTTGTTTAGTATGTTGTGTGACATCAGTCAATTGTGGCTTGTTCAACAAAACATGGTTAAATCATAGCTTGTTATGCTATGTGAAACCAGACTGTATACAGCAGCAAAAAGTTAATTTCATCTTGATAAAGCTGCTGGGGAGAAGCAGAGTTTGATCTTCGGTTGCAGCCATGTGGAGTAGATGTGGATGTTCTAAAATGGTCAATTGTTTGAAGGGTTACTCTTTTGGGGTTGTACCAGGGGTGGGTTCTAAACTTATCTTGCCGGCAGTTCACTGCCTCCCGCACCACGTGGGCGTGCCTCACGCACGTGCGCGCGCACCACGTGCATGCGTGCATGCGTGCATGCGCAGTAAAAAAAAGCCCCATTTTAAAAAAAGGCTGAAAATAAGATGGTGACGCATGCGCAGTGCCGGAAACTTGGTTTCTGCGCATGCGCAGAAGAAGAAAAATCCAAATAATAATAATAATAATTCCCAAAAAATGATGTCGGCACCCACGGAGCAACAGAACCGGCTCCGTGAAATCACCAGTGGCCTACTACCTACTCGGTAGAACCGGTCAGAACTGGTAGGGACCTACCTCTGAATTGCACTGACATTAATCCAGGATGCAAAACCAAATGAATGATCACTCAACCCATCAAGCCAAGAATTTCCTAAACACTTTTTTGCCGGAGCGAAACATCCCAGAATGAACATTTTGTGTCATTCTATTTTGAAACGCTTCAAGATAATGTGACATACTGAAATAGCTTGAGTAAAAATAGTGTCATCCTATAGATGACAGAACAATAAAACATTCTGTTTCTTGATGTACAGCCTAAATTACACTTCTCCCGCCTTCCCACAAAAAGCATTGCTTTCAAAGTGCCACGTACCAAAAAAATGTTCTGTCACACAAAAGATAAAACGGTACTTCAAGAGATCTTTTTAATTAATTAAAACGAATATAATATTTTATTGTTATTCCCACTTGAAAACCCACCTACATATTTCAAAGCTTTACAGAATGCTTTCACATCAACAGAACAAAGTCATCAACTTCTCTTTCTGAGGCATATGGGGTGTCAGGCAGCTTTTCATTTCAGCATTTTGTACCTCCTTCCTGCTCCTCCCCTAACCTGAGTTTAAAGTGTTCATTGTGTGCGTCCTTCCCCAACATTCATAATTTCACATTAGACCATTGAAGTTTGTGTTTTCAGGACTTGTCACTATCATCAGCCCAACTGAAATAGAACTCATTGATGAATGGAGGGCTGGTGTTTAATACACACAAACACAGAGAGAAAGGTCTCCTATTTGTAAGACAGAACTGTAAAATTGAGCTGTTTTAAAAGAATTAGAATGCAAAGCCAAGCTGAATTTATCCAAGTTTTAAGTTAAAGCCTGGAAAAGTTCTCTTCCAAATCCCATTCCACTTGTTTCCCACCCCCCACTTTCTATTATTTTCCACTTTCAAGAGTCAATTAGTAGCCTGCGCCTGCTGAGCATGTTCCTTGTTTATTGGGCTCCTTAGATTTTCTTCACATGCTTTTCTTCTAATGTGAAATATACCTGCTAAAGTGATATACAGTATACCATCATCTGCCAGCAATGCCCTTCTAGATTCTATGTAGGAGAAGCAAGCCAAACTTTTCAAAAATATTAATAGTCACAAGTGCAAAGTAAGGGTAAAGTAATACCAGTGCATTTCAATCACTCAGTTATGGATGTCAGAATAGTCATCTTGGAAAAACAAAATTGGTCAAGAATTGGCTAAACTCACATTGAAAGGTTTTGGCCAATTTCACAAAGCCTCAACAAACACAATGGATTTTTAACACATTGTAATTGTTAATTAATAAAACACTTGTAATCTGTCTGATGTGTAACCTCTATGTGTATAAGCATCCTATCCTGCTTCTTGTTTCCCCTCATTTAATCTCATCATAATTTAAATCCTATATTGGTTCAACAATTCCATGTATCCCATGAAGTAAGCCGATACCTCACAAAAAATATCTTTTAATAAAATTGATTAGTCTAAAAAAGTGCTACCAGGCTCCTCCTACTAGATGGATAATCCCTAATCCAAGAATTGCAGCCGGTTCCAAAATGGCAGCTCCTTATGCAATGGCATCATGCGGCTCTGTATCAAAAGGCCATGAGGTGGATCAGTTGGTTCTCCTTCCCAAAGGCGATCTTCAGAAAAGGTCTGTGAAGTGAGGCATGATGGGAGGGAAGAGGGGGTGGGACCCACTGGGGTG